>APFE030925529.1:36723-92573 GCA_000404065.3 Pinus taeda | reverse complement strand
ACCCACCTATGGTTTTATGCAAGATTTTCGCACATGTTTTTTGGATGCGATGGTTTTCGGTCCATGGTTTTGGATGCAATGGGTTTTCGGTCCATGGTATTGGATGCTTCGGCATGTATAAATATGTATTGTAACATTGAAAGGAACATAATGAAAAATCAAGCTGGTAGTCCCGGATTTGGGATCCAGGGGAAAATCTCTGTGTATATGTGTTTTATGTGTTATGCTCTCGCATTGTTTATTTTCTATGTTTTAGAATTCGTATGCAGGTAATTTCTGTACGGGGTTAAAACCTACAACATTGTATTATCAATCAAGTGGAATCCTCTTCACAATACAAAAGGAATGAACTCAATAGCTATCCTACTCTCTCTGTACTCTGATGATCTTCAATTAGAAGATGAAAATCATGGAGTACCTAGGCCTCAATATATAGGCCACAAGTCCTCTAATATTCTATAATAGATGCTTCTCCATGCAAGGAATACTTACTAGAAATATCCAAGCATCTGATAGTACACGGTCCCACAACTAATCTCAACTAGATCTCTGACAAAGCTGACAAACAGTTATCCATGAGTGAATCCTCAGTTATCTAAAATAATAAGTGTCACATGCATGCAAGCATTAACAAACTATATTTTATTATTTTAACAACTTGTTAAAATAATCTAACTAGACTTGACTAGTTAGAACTAAGTCAATTGATTCTCTCATTATAGAACTCATCGCTAATTCCTCAATCCATGGAGAAAATCAAGCACACATTCCCCAATTAGTGGAGAAATTATTGCATGTTCTCACAAAGACTTCAAGTTTGTTTTTCCTTAACTAATTAACTCATGAAGAATTAATTAATTTATATTTTCAACTGTTGTTAAGATCAAAATTAATTTTACTTCCTATAGATAGACTAGAGACTACTATAAATAGGAAGGGACCCAGAAATACTATTTTTAGAACATTCTATTTTTAATAGTTTCACCTCTCACCCAATGTGGCCCATGACCTCACTGGCCAAACTGCTATTTTTAGACATGCTATTTTTAGCATATTCTAAAATTTTCATTTCTTGTTGCACATTTTCAATAGAGGATAATTTTGATGTGATGGAGGATATTGATAATATTGAAAAAATATCCCATAAGGATCTTGTACTTCTTGTGCCCACGGTTGAGATTGAGATTGATGTTGAGGCCAAATTTGAGATTGAGATTGGGATTGAGGCCAAGGTGGCTGCTAAGAATTCCAATTTTGTGGGGGCTGAAGATACGTTTGATTGTTAAATCCTTCATTTTGTGGCCCCTGCCAAGGTTTTCTAGAGACAAAGCAAAGAGGCTTTACTGAATTCGGAACTATTTCTTCTTGAAAAACAACCTTAAGACCTGGAATCGAAGGACGACCCTTGGTTTCATGATTCTCTGAGCAAACCATACAAGTCTCTATAATTTTTGCATTTAAAGGGCATTCTTTTAGAGCATGTTTTTTCTACATTTTGGACAAAAAATAGCTAAAGCATCAGCCTTGGTTTTCTGCTTGTTTCGCAACATAAGGGTGTCTATTTTCTCACTAATACTCCCCAGGATATCTATTTTGAATTCATCAAGCATATTACCTATTTTTTCCCTACTCACTAATCCAATTGCAGACTTATTTACTCTAACAAGAGAAGGATCTCTTGGACCTTTCCCAGTTTTGGATTTCCCTCTTCAAAGATGAATGCATGATTTTCCTATATCATTTAATGGGAGTTGAGAGATATATTCCTTCCCCATCATGTTAAGGATATCTATCCATTCATCTCTAATGGCTTTTAGTAAAAGAGCTTTTAAGGTATCTTCATCTAAATTTTCCATCTTTGCTCTTTTCAAATTACAGTTGAATCTCTCAATCAAATCCTCTAAGTTTTTATCCTCTCCTTGTATCATGTTGAACACTTCATCTTTGTGATTGGTAGGAATGCAATAATCCAAATACCTATCCAAAAAAGTTTTTTCATGTCATTCCATGTTCTAATGGACTGAGTGACTAACCCCATGAACCAGTTCAACGCAACTCCTTTCAGTGTTGAAGGGAACAACTTAATTTTTTGAGAGTCTTCAAGATAATCATAGGTTCTGTACAAGACTTGAAACTCAAATAAGAATGTTTTAGGATCCTCACTTTTTAACCCATGGAAGTTTGGGAGGATAGAAGGTGAGATATTTTTCATTGTGGCATTTGTTTCTTCGTCCACTATAGGGAATCCAAAAGAATTATCTATTTCCCCATTTCCTCTGTTTCCTCCATTGTTTCCTCTACCTTCTCCATTATTTCCTCTACCTCTTCCTCTACTCCCTCCTCTAAACAGTGTGAATTCTCCATCTTCTCCTTCTTCTGCCATTATAGTTTCTTCAGGGTTAGTATAAGGTTCAACCTACAAGGTTACTTTCTCTTCCTCTGGTTCTTCTATTAATGGGATATGGGAGAGAGGTTCTACTTCTTCTTCGTCCCCAGGTATTCCTAATTCTTCAACTAAAATGTGCTCTCTTGTGGAGATAAAAAAAGATATTCTTGCTGTTGGAGATTCAAGATTTTTCTCCTCTATGACTGACTTGGTAAATGAAGTAGGAGATTCTTTTGACTAGATTTCTGCCGTTGGAATTTCATGAGTTCTGTGACTAGGAGTATGATTTTGGGATGGAGGTGTATCTTCTCTTGTTCTTGGTGGAGTAGGTGGTGTTGTAGGAATTGAACTTCTTCCTCTAGCTATAAATCTACCCCTAGAGTCTCTTTCACTATGCATATCATTTTTTTTTAATGTAAGAGATGACGTTACCTAGTTATACTTCCTCGGCAGTGCGCCAAAATGTCTAGTACATTTAGTTTTCTAAATTGCTTTGCATAATATCAACCGAGGCATGTAAGCTAATGAAGTGTAGTGCATTGTATGTGCTAGTTAGCCCTTCTTACTTCATTATTTTGTATTTTTATATTATTTTGTTTTGGGGGTTTCCTTGATTCCTAATGATGTATAGTCTGAATTATGAGAAACTGAGTCTAAATTTCCTAAAGGTGAACTAATCAAAATCTAAGTTAAAGGAAGGAAAAATAAAGAATCTATTCTATCTAGTCATTTAATCCTAAGTCAAGAATTAAAAGGTGAATTTGTAAAGAAAATTGAAATAATTACAGAGAATGAAACTGACTAAAGCACTTTTAGTTGTCCAAGCCTCCAATTTTGAAATATAACTTTCTTGAGATGGAAAACAAGCAACTTACTATACTTTATAGTTTAAATAACTAAATCAAGTATGTAGAGAGTAACTAATTGATTACAGTCCTTGTGTGAAATGAATGTTAACCATTTAGGTGACCAAAAACATTTATCCACATAGTGCATTGGCAATCTCAACTAAGAAATAAATAACAATGGAAACAAACAGTAAGTAAACTAATCAACAATGCATCCTTGTTACTTTTCCACCTTACCCTGTTAAAACAAAACAAGTTTCATTTATGAAATAGATAGGAGAAGCAAGACTGAACCATCAAATTCTAACATTATGCTACTAAAAAAATTAAAAGAAAACAACCTACAGGAAATCAATATAAACTACAAACACTGCTAAAAGTAGCTAATGAAACTAAACGAAATAGTAAAAAAAATAACAAAAGAAATACCTCCTTCAGTGCAGGGGCCCTCTACAACTAACTGAGCAGCTAACTAGCTGAAGATACCTGTTCAAATGATCACTTGGTCAAACATGGCTTCATATTATTAACAAGAAAATAAGTTCCAAATTACAGAGCTGTAAGTCTGAGCTTAATACATATAGAAATTCGGACTTCTCATTTCTTTACAACTGATTTTTAAAGAAACATTCCTAATTGTCTTTTGAGAGAATGTAGCTACAGGTGGTCTCCATGTATTACAACAGATCTATGTAAACAGTTGATCAGCTACAACTGATTTTAAGTTAGCAAGATGGTTGTGTGAAATTGTTATCACCGGTGACTGGTTCAAGTTAATGCTACAACAAAACTATCAGATTATTAATTAGCCATGAAGAGTGGACACAGAGTCCTACTGCTCCCAAGTTTCTTCTTTTGACTCCACCTTTGATTGTGGTCTTGAGCTGGCTTTTTTTTCGATTTGGGTTGGGTGACTAGGATAGGATCCATGTCATGACCATTCCAGATATGCCCATGTGGTCAGTTTCCTCGCTTGACACCTGTAACCTGTTCAACCATGGAAGTAGCTATGAAACACACAGTTAGTTGTAGAATGGGCTACATTCCATAGCTAAATTACAAAAACTTATTTGAAATAGCAAAAACATAAAATTATAACATGTCAATCATTTAATGTCTTCCTTGAGACAAAATCTATCATTTATCAGTGATGGGGATCTGTCTTTTATGGAAAAACAAGAGAAAGAAGTGAGAAAAATTGTAAAGGAGAGAGTAATTATGAGAGCTAACAATAGCTTCACCTCCACATGAAAAAGTGCGTGGAGTCTTTGATGGTCGCTAGTTTGCATGATGTTGCTTTTGCACGTTGCTCCTTTCTTGTATGTTGGAAGGCTTGATAGGTTCATCTATTGGCGAAAGGTGCATGTTCATCTATTCGTCTGTCCATGAGCACATCTTGCATGTTTTCTCATTCTTCTATCTACAAACACATCTTTGCATGATCATCCATTCAAGAGAACATCTCTTCTTTGTGAACTTGTCCTTCTGCATGTCCTCCCTTCATTCATCCCATTCGTCATTGCGTCATTTTTGTTTGTGTACCTATACATACAATCACTCATGACGAGATGTTATAAAATCCAAAACCTCCTAGTCTACCATGATACATGATCATTTCGAATGCAGATGATGAGGAGAGGTAACAAGGTTGCAAGGCAGGTTGGAGGCTCCAGGCACTACTGATGAAAAATACACAAAAGTCACTAGGTGATGAATATCGGCAATCCAGATTGATAGTGACTGTACGCGAGGTTTGGCTCAGTAGGAGGACAAAAGTACACAATTTTTGGGAGGAACAATCCATGCTAGGGGAAGGAAGTGTAGGAGAAATCTGTACATTTTCTGGAATGAGTGGGCAGTGGGGCTTGGCAACAAAAACTACACATTTTTGGGAGGAATAGGCTGGGCTGCATGGAGGATCAGCAGATAAAAATATTGTAATTTTTTGGAGGAATGGACTAGGAGCTTCACAACCAAAACTGTGTAATTCCTAGATGGAACTCGCAACTGGATGATGGGTAACTGGAAACAAAAAACTGTGCACTTCCTAGATTGAACTGGTAGGCTACTAGGAATTGTTGGCTAGAAAAACTCCGTTGATGTTGGGAGGATGTCTTGCTGATCACCTATGCGCAGTTTCTCAGTTGAGAGGACTACTGAGTAGTAGAGGGATTTCTCATGAAAACTGTGCAATTTTCTTGGTGAATAGTTGGTCCATTGTCGGTAGGACTGGTTGCAAAAACTGCGCAATTTTCGGAGGGAGATAGGGATGGTCTCTGAGTGTCTATCTAGCCTATCTGCACAATTTTCTCAGCCAGCAGAGTAGGCAAGCGCTATAGCCTCTACGGAATTTTTTAGGGGAGTTAGTCCTAGGATGGTTGTAGGATCAAACTCTTTGGTTGACCAGCATGAAGGTTGATTGATTTTCTTGCGGGTAGCATTGCTTGAAGTGACCTAGTTGGTGCTTCTGAGCTATTTTGGGTGACATTCAATCGAGTTGATAGTGGCATGACAATCCTTCTGTCAGAGGGGAATCTTGTCATTAGAAATTTAGCAATATGACTAAGTGTGTGAACGAGTGAAAGATGCATATGTGATCTTGAAAACACACACTTACATGAATTGATGACAAGACGACTCAAACCATCTAGACACACATGCTGAACATGACTAACTAACGATGTGAGTGATAAGTGCGACACTTGTGATTGATCATTGGTCGATCATGATGACGCTTGCGTGATAGTGAATGTGACTCTATGTGTGAGTGCAACAAATGTTTTCATAGTGAACACAAAAGGTACACGAGAACATGGTCACAAGAATGACACTGACATCAACATGCAAAACTTGGATGAAATGAACAAGAAAGGTGGATGTAAAGACTCATACGAGCTCACCAAGTGAGCCCGAGTGTGTGTAGCCATCAAGTGAAACTCTCAAGGGAGGCTCCGAAATTGGGTTTGTACCCACTACATCATATTCCAAATACTATACTGAATTTGGCGTTTTCGTATATTCACCGCGAGCATTCATTCACTAAATTTCTTTCGAGCCTCTTAAGCGTGCCCCAATGACCCTATTATTTTTTCACTACTTTTGATCAATCTATGCAATTTCTAATATAGGCATCGGGGTTTAACATTGATATTTCTAATAAATATATCTCATGGATATCATAGGTTGCTAGAAGTTGTGTAAGAAATGACCTTCTTTAATTAAAAGCTCTGAGTATGCTCATGCTAAATCTCAAAAATTCTCGTGTGCTAATTGGCTCTTTGTGTTGACAAAATAAAAAATCAATGGTCCAAGGAATGCATATGATCCTAAAGCTGATAGGCGAGATACCCTGCCACCAATTTCCTAGGTTTTCTCTAATTACAAGCACTCTGGATTTTCATGTGTTATTGTTGCAAATAAATCTCTAGTGATCGTGGTTACTACACTCTAGATGACACTATTTGTTAGTAGAGAAGGTTTAGTGCAACTAATGAGGTAGTTGTGGCTTGTCTAATGCAAGCACACTTGCTCACACAGAATTTTATGACCTTGTTGAAGATAGTATTTGATTGTTTTGGATTCTCCTTTGGTAGTTTATTTTATGTTGCTGTTGGAATTGATAATCGGGTAGAGTAGAAGAATGTTGTAGTTTTTTTATCCAATTGAGTGGTAATTAGAATTCCACTAGATCTATAAGCAATAGAGGTAAGGAAGAGTGTACTTATAGGTGCATTGGAACTATAAGAGCATTAAAATCCTTTTTTTATTCCTAGTTTCGCTTTAATTGAATACTGCATTCAAAACCCTATGTGCTGAATTGTGCAATCAATGACTAGTTTATATATGTCTAAGGTGTGTTTACAACTCATGGTGAGTTTGTGGAAGGTTGTATTTTGTGCCTACATTGATTTCTCATTTGGGTAGTTCATTTGAATAACACATTTAAATAGCATGGATTAGAACATTGAAATAGTGGTATGCACGGACCAATGTTAATTAAAATCATGTGTTGATTTTGTTGCGTATATATATTTGTGCTCTTATTATTATGTGTTGAATGACGATATTCATAAGTTTTGGTTTAGATGAGACTATATATGTTTTATTGGTAGGCCTACAATCATACTTCAAAAAGAAAAAAACAATCCTTCAACTGCAAACTTCAAACAAAATTCATAGATTTAGCAATATCATGGTGTATTGTCATGTTAGCAAGGCATGAAAGGCATCCTAGATCTTTATATATATACTTGTATTCACCACAGGTTCTTCTTTCATTGTAGAGAGAAAGGATGTAAGTCCATGGTTTTCCATGTGTGGTAAAAGTGTAGGGAGAAGCTCTTATGATATTCACTTGATTCACCATTGAGAAAATTATTTTTCACTATTTTGTCCATAATATGCTACTCAATTGTAGTGATCTAGCATTTACATATATCTATCTTTACAAGCTCATTTCCAGTCAAAACTAACACCTACCTTGAGTTTATAATAAGATGGATAGACTTGATGATGTATTAGAGTTGTTGAATACATTAATACACTCCATTGTTGATGAAATGGTAAACATCAACAAGGACACTCTTTTTGACATTAGAATATGTTTAGAAAATGCGCAGGAAAAGATAGAGTTTTTGCAGCTTAAATCACAACTTCATAAAGATAAGTTATAACACAAAATGCACCATTATGAACTTGCTTTTGTTTAGAAATATCCTATGTTTGAGTTCAAGACAGAATCCCATCAGCTACTAGAAAGTGATCAAATCAGTAAAATTCAGGTTGACTCCCATCATGCGCCCATTTCAGGAGAATATTTGCATTTAGGTGGAAATTCAGCTCACTTCCCAAGCCAATCAACAAACCTTGGGAAGAGTTTGTCAGCAACAAGAACACAATAGATCTTGGACATGATAAGAAGGAACCCTTTCATACTCCATATTACTCAAAACACATCAAATTTTAGAGTGTTAAGTTTCTTCATGGTAGTTTATCTTTACTTATTTCTAATTTTTCTCCTCCTCCATAATAAAATATTTTCAAATTCCAATATTATGACTGATTTGGCCATGTGAAAGATCATTATTTTGATCTTCACCCATGCAATCATTGTGCTTAGCACACTCATTCTTCAAACATATTCTTCAAAAACAAGCCTCCTACAGGAACAAAGATTCACCTTAGATGGATTGCTTCTTGCTAATGGGATTCAACAACCAAGAAGTATTCCAGTCATATGTCATAATTTTTTCTACCGTATTAAAAGGTCTTGTAGTTGAAATATCTTTATCTTCTCACCTTTTCTCTGATAGTGTAACACCCTCCTCCCACATTTACCCAATCAATCAACCAATTGGGGTAAACATGCAAGGAGAGGCCACTATGATATTACTTGACTTCCTAAGTCATGTTAAGGAAGTGAAAATAATGGAAACACACCATATAGACATTAATCATCGGCTACAAGACCCTGAGGAACTAATCTAATGATTTTGAAAACTCTCCTTTGGGTCCCACTAAACTTTTGGACAACTTAATCCTCAATCTCTCTCATGATATAGGCATGAGGGAAACTAGAAACCCAAAGTCTATCTCAGAGGATCTCCTACTAGTGACCAAAGACAAAAAAATTCAGTGTTATGCTAGTGAATCTGGGATTTGAGCCACATTATCAAGCCCAGAGCCCAAGTCACTGCCCAAAATTCAACCATCTCTTCAAATCATCAAAATACCATGGAAATGACAATACTAAAGCAATCCCTTGTTCAAGAACTTAATTGGACCCTTACTATACATGACAGGCAGTTCGTCAAACATATTGCAAATGTGTAATCTATAGTTTTAATTAATAGTTCTGAGCATAGGGATCTCATACTTAGCTGAGAATTGCTAAGAACCATTAATGCCTCAACACGTCAACTTCCATTCCATCCATTAGGTCATAGATACATTGATCATTCAATTACAAGTAAAAATATGATGAGAGCCACACATGGCTATTGTCATAAAATAGATATACAACCAGCATAGTAGCAGTAGAAATAATCATGAAAGTATAGCCATACACACCACATATAATTCATTAAAATTCTCATAGAAATACAAGGAGAAATAACCTTTCATTAATGATTTAAAATACAAACCCGAGATGGGACTTCAATGCTCCACCCCACCATAGAATGGCTGACCCAATTCAGCCATTCACCCTCATGCCATATTCCAAGAATGAATGTGGGATCTCATAGACCACATCAATCAAAACTCATCTAGGGCTTCCATAGGGCATCCACCTCAACCCATCAAACAATGATTCCACCTCATGGTCAGACATCACAAAATCATCATTATATTGGTCTCCATCTAAGCCTTCCAGGGCTTCCAGAGCATTTGTTCCAACCAAGGCTTCCAAGGCTAATAACTCAACCCATAGTCGAAGTCGGGATAGTAGAGCAGTTTTCCCACCAAGGATTCCATGATTAGTAACTCAACCCACCAAGGGCTTCCAGAGAATTTTTCCAACCAAGGCTACTAGTACTAGTAACTCATCCCAAGCTATTATAAGGCTTCTAGGAACTAATAACTAGACCCAAGCTAAGGAGACATGAGAATGAACCAAAAGCAAGCAATGAAAGTAAACCCACAATCACCATGGCTATCCAAGAAATGGCAAGGCTATGAAATCTAATATCAACCTAGGCAATCCTCCATGCCAATGATATATCACAACAAAGAAACCACATGCATGTGACATGCATGCCAAAAATAGTGAAGGAAACATACATGCAACTTGGTACCTACAATAAAATCTTATGTAGCTACTAATCTCGATGCCTTCTTGTGTTTTTGTGCTCTTCCTTTTCCTTCTTGATCTAAAAATCCAAGTATGCCACACCCACCAAGGGTGCTCCAACAAGCTCCAAGTCTAGAGGAGTATAAGAGGGAGAGAGAATAGAAGAGAGCTCCAACACTAAACTCAAAAAAGGTTACCAACTGATCCTCAAAATCATTTTTATTAATGAGGCATATATTTTCTTCATTTTCCATTATTTTCCATCATTTTCCACCTCACGTGCAACCTATGATCTTTCACCCCCATTTTATCCTAATTTCCATTGCTTTCATAAATAAATGTGCCAAAAATGCCATTTTCCTTTCCAAATCCTTAGCCATTGCCTTTTCCAATTTCCTTAGCCATAAAGAATCACAAGTGATCCCCGTCACTAGCATTATGCCCAAAACTCATCTTGGAATAAGTGTCCCATCAATCATGGTTATTATTTTGCCTTTATTAAATTTTATTACATGGAATTTTCACTAGGGTTGTTATAGAACCCTCCCCCCCCCGGGGGAACATCATCCTTGGTGTTTAACAACACCTATAACCAAAAAACTATTGTAATAAAAATATATATATTTTTATGCAACTTTATACGTTAGCTTGATGCATTATTTACAATGATCACCTTGCTAAAAAACAAACCAACATAACAACATGACATCATAACAACATACCACATAGTGGAGCTTTATAACACAACTCATGGTGGCATTTACATCCATATACATATGTACATAAGACAACATCATCAAAACATATACCAAAGCATATGCCACAACATATACCAAAATAACACCCAAACACTAAGCCAAAATTTCTTTTCCTCAATTGGAAAACAAGGAAGGATACATAGCCCGCAGTTGATCCATCATCTCCCATGCAACTTCATCAGGCCCAAAGTGCTTCCACTACACCTTAAGTTGCTTGATTACTCAATTTCGGATCATGAGTACCTTTTTATGCAATATACACTGAGGCTCTGGCTGGAATTCTCTATATGGTTCCACCTGCAATACAAACTAGTCAATCACATGATCAACATCCTTAACATACTTCTTAAGAAAATATACATGGAAAACATCGTGTACTTTCACTATCGAAGGTAGTTCAAGTCGATAGGATACTAGGTCAATCCTCTCAATGATACTGAAGTGTCCACAAACTATGGTGCCAACTTCGTGACGATCTAATCCATAAGGAGTTCATCTTCAGTTTGATGCATATGTACATATGTTCCCCAACCTGGAACTCCTTAAATAATCTGTTCTAATCTTCATAGATTTTCTACCTATCCTATGTTGCCTTTATATTCTTCTTTATAACCTACATCTCTTGTTCCATGTTTGCCAACATCTCTGGTCCAATCAACACCCTGCTAGCTAGATCACTCCAAATGATACAAGTCTTACAACTTCGCCCAAACAATTCCTCAAAAGAACTCATCCTCAATGATTCTTGATAATCGTTGTTGTATGCGAACTCCACCAATGGAAGATACTCTTCCCACTTTCGGTGTTGATGCATCACATACATCCTCAACATGTCCTCCAATATCTTGTTGACCCTCTCTGTTTGACCACTTGTCTGCGGATGATAACTCGTACTGAAGGCCAACTCTGTGCCCAAACCTACATAGAACTCGTTCCAAAAATTGGAAGTGAACTTCGTACCCCTATCTGACACTATCGTCTTTGGAACACCATGCAATCTAACCACATATCGGATGAATTCTTGTGATACATCACTAGCTTAGAATGTAGACCTCACCAGAATGAAATGTGCAACCTTCGTCAACCTATCCACAATAAACATAACGTAAACATGTTTTCTTACTGTCTTAGGCAACCCTATGATGAAGTCCATGGAAATAACTTCCTGTTTCCACTTTGGAATCACCATTAGTTGTATCATTCCACGTTCATGTTTGCATTCTACTTTCACTTGCTGACAATCGAAACATCTAGCCACAAACTCTACTACATCCCTCTTCAAATTCGGCCAATAATAAAATATCTGAACTCTAGTTAATGTCTTCTAATAACCTAGGTAACCTGAATAATGGTTTGCATGAAACTCCCTCAATATCACCTTCTTGAACTCATTGTTGTCTAGTACATATATCATGTCTCGGAACCTAACCAACCCATCTGT
This sequence comes from Pinus taeda, assembly GCA_000404065.3. Lineage (NCBI taxonomy): Eukaryota > Viridiplantae > Streptophyta > Pinopsida > Pinales > Pinaceae > Pinus > Pinus taeda. Next base: position 80,350 of record APFE030925529.1, on the reverse strand, counting down.
TGTAAGACAATAATACATACCCTATGCACCTGCACCTATACTTGTACCTGTACGGCCACCTATACTTGTACCACTAACTACACCTGTACTTGTACATGTACGTGTACTAGCATCCTGTTGTAACTTGTGAATAATATCCATATAACTGACATCCTACTGACATGCCTACAAGATCATATCATGTAATTATTTCCCATAGGAGCTCATAATTTTCAAGTGTTGTACATGTACCTATCCACTGAGAGTATTTTCCACCTTGTTCTATTTACCATTGATGTACCTGATAATGAAATAAAACTCACTAATCATGGCCAACCATCTAGCCTACCTGGCATTCATTTTTGTTTGGTCAAACAAATACCTCAACCCATTATGATCACTCATAAGTATAGATCTCTTGCTAAGAAGATAGTGTCTCCACATCTTCAATGCATGTATGATCACTGCTAACTCCAAATCATGTGTCCAGTAGTTATGCCCATGCTCATTTAGTTTCTGAGGCTCATAACATACCACCTGTCCATCCTGCATAAGGACTCCACCAAGTCCTTTCTTACAAGAATCTATGCATACTACAAATTATTTGTCCAGATCTACACTCTATAGCACTGGTGCATGTGTCAACAACTGCTTCAGTTTTTCAAGGCTAGCCACGCACTCCTTGGTCCATTCAAACTTCTTAACTTTCCTTTGTAATGATGTAATATGATAAGAAATCTATAAGAAGTTCTTGACGAACCTCCTGTAGCAGCCTACCAAACTGATGAAGGGTCTCACCTCATCCACATTCTTAGGAACTACCCACTTTGCAATGGCCCTTATCTTCTTTGTATCTACTGCAATTCCATCCTTGGAGACAACAATCCCCAAGTAGTGTACCTCATTCTGAAAGAAACTACACTTGCTCAGCTTAGCATACAACTGATGCTCTCTCAACAACCTCAACACTACTGCTAAGTTTTCGTCATGTTCTTCCTCATTTTTAGAATATACCAGTATATCGTCAATGAACACAATAACAAACTTATCCAAATATGGATGTAACACACTATTCATCAAAGGTATAAATGTAGCCAGAGCGTTATTCAAGCCAAATGGAACAACAACAAACTCATAATGCCCATACCTGGTTCAGAACGTAGTCCTGTAAATGTCCTCCTCTTTGATGTGTACCTAATGGTATCTAGATCTCAAGTCAATCTTCGATAACATTGTTTCTCCCTTCAACTGATCAAACAAGTCATCAATTCTTGGTAACGGATACCTGTTCTTAATAGTCACTTTGTTCAACTGCGTGTAATCAATGCATAATCTGAGTGTTCCATATTTTTGCTTTATGAACAATACCAGTGCACTAGATGGTGATACACTTCACCTAATGTACCCCTTTTCCAACATTTCCTTCAACTCCAACTTTAACTTAACCAACTCAAGTGTGCTCATCTTGTATGGTACTTTTGATGCTGGAGCTGCCCCTGGTACTAAGTCAATAGAAAAGTCTACCTCTCTGTGAGGTGGAAAATATGTAATTTCCTAAGGAACATCCTTGAACTATTGTAAAACTGGGTACCTACTCAACACATCTATATCCCCAACTTCCTTACCCTTACCACTAGAAATGTGCACTGCAAATAGCTTGCAGCCTTTCCTACGACTATGTTTTGCTTGCATAGTTGTCACCATCCTAACTAATGCAACTTTCTTCTTACCCTGTAAGACTCTTGGTTCTCCATTTTCATCAACACACTCAATAGCTTTGTCATAGCAGTCTACCTCAGTTCTATGAAGATACAACTAATCCATCCCCAACAACATATTGTATGAACCCAACGGTAATACATTAAAATGTTCTATGGTAGGCATACCATTCAAAGCAAATGAAAAATATTTTACCCAATGATGAACTTGCTTCTTTGTACCTGTTACCCTTACCACTAGAAATTTGCACTGCAAATAGCTTGCAGCCTTTCCTACGACTATGTTTTGCTTGCATAGTTGTCACCATCCTAACTAATGCAACTTTCTTCTTACCCTGTAAGACTCTTGGTTCTCCATTTTCATCAACACACTCAATAGCTTTGTCATAGCAGTCTACCTCAGTTCTATGAAGATACAACTAATCCATCCCCAACAAAATATTGTATGAACCCAATGGTAATACATTAAAATGTTCTATGGTAGGCATACCATTCAAATCAAATGCAAAATATCTTACCCAATGATGAACTTGCTTCTTTGTACCTGTTACCCTTACCACTAGAAATGTGCACTGCAAATAGCTTGCAGCCTTTCCTACAACTATGTTTTTCTTGCATAGTTGTCACCATCCTAACTAATGCAACTTTCTTCTTACCCTGTAAGACTCTTGGTTCTCCATTTTCATCAACACACTCAATAGCTTTGTCATAGCAATCTACCTTAGTTCTATGAAGATACAACTAATCCATCCCCAACAACATATTGTATGAACCCAACGGTAATACATTAAAATGTTCTATGGTAGGCATACCATTCAAATCAAATGCAAAATATCTTATCCAATGATGAACTTGCTTCTTTGTACCTGTAGCCAATTGCACTTGACTAAGACTCTGCATGCAATTCGTTAGCCAAGCCACACTTATCCACCAAGTCAACACTAGCATATCTATAATTAGATTCAGGGTCAATCAAAATAGAAATAACTTGATCACCAATCTTGCCATCCATGTCAATGATAGATGCCTAATGCTCTTCTTATTTGTTAGCCAATGTTGCATAGATACACAGAATACTCTAACTAACATCCCCAACAATATTTTCCTCCTGCACACTGTATATTGGATGTCTACCACCTTGATTCTGCAGGCAATCTCTCTTGCAATGGCCCTTGCCATAAATCAAAGACTCTATAGGCTTCCAAATTGTCTTCTTTGTTTTAATCTCCTGGTCAAAATCTTTGTCCTCCATCTGATGCATTGAACTTCTTAGGTGATGTAAAATTCTCTTTGTTACCTTTATTCTAAGGCCTTTCTCTCTTTTTGTCCCAATCTCCTTTGTTCATTGCATTACCTCTCCAATCTAGCTTAGTATTAGTTTTGCACTTTGATTGTTCATAGAAATTCCTTAGCTTCCAAATGGAATCCTCCAATGATCTAGACTCATTGAACTCAATTATATACTTAAATGCAACCGGTAACCCAGTAATGAACCTCTCAATCTTAGCCTTTTCCTTTGTGAGATAAGGCACATACCTCAGTAACTCCAAGGACCTACTAGTGTACTCATCATCTATCATAGATCCTATCTTTAGCTCATAAAATTATTTTTCCCTATCATCAAAGTATCTCTCTAAAAAGTACTTCTTCCTGAATAATCGCTCAAACTCACTCCAAGTCAAATCCTCCTCATGAATGCATATGACATTCTTCACAGCTTCCCTGTTTTGGGTGGAAGCACCCTAGGGCTTTGGGTTAGAACCCCAACAGAGCAGAAGCAAACTGCAACAAGAAACACTCATACATCTCAGGCAAAAATGCTTATATAATCAAACTATGTAAGACCGACTGTACTCGAATTTCCTTCGTTCGAGTAGGTCCCACAAGGTTGAGACCCTCTACAACTCCCGATGTTCTTCAAACCTGAAAATCATTCAATTCGAACATACATAGCAGTATAGAAGTAAATCATATTCACAAAATTGACTTTGTACCATATAAACAAATGATTGATCATACATACAAACATCATTCATATATGAATTAAGACATAATTTGATACATAAACATAGTTAATTTTGGAAATAAGACAACATTTCTTTTATTGCAGTAAGCTATAAATAACATTGAGAGAATTCACATGAGTCTTCTTCTTCTAGCTCCAAGTGGAACCATCCTCTGGATTCTTCCTATCCCAGCCTTCAACAATATTCTTCCATAACCAACACCATGATATCTCAAGCAAAAGGGAGAATATCTACAATCAAGGAAACAAGGGTTTCCTGAAACTTGGGGAAGTGAATGAGGCACATGGATTCATCAGACTCAGTCAGGATAATATCAGTATAATAACTCTATCTCTTCTCTTCCTTAAGTCCTTCCCATAGAAGTCTGTTTATACTTCTCCCAATTAGGTTTTTAGTTGGGAAACAGTTGGAAAACAGTTGGGCCACAGGGAATAGGAGGTAATCAACAGGTAAAACCCGTGAACTCAACCCATAATTAAGGAAATTTAATTTTTTAAAGCGTTTTAATACATATACGCGGGTTGGGTATTGACTGACCTGCGTGTACATGCTTTTAGCTCAGGGCAAAGTAGCATACAGGAAATAAAACATTTGTTTTAATATATTTTGACCAAGTCTGGAAGGAACGGATTCCCTAGGCCAAAAACCAAGCATCACAAATACCAAGAGTGGTAAATGGTGCTATAACATTCCCACCAAATGTTTTCTTTATCTTTGAGACTGAAGGTAGCCACTCTAGCCTTCATGTTCTCTTAATAGTCATGCACCTTGAGGAATTTCTGAATGCCAAACAACCATGCCTCTACATCATGTCATTTCTTCATCTCTCCATCAAATGTTGGTGGTTTTTATTTATTAAACTCATCAGAAAAATATCCCCTATCAATCCTCATGTAAGGATGATAATGATGATGATCATGATGCCTATCCGAATCAAAACTAGAATAATACTTGTGTCTATCCCCTATCCTATTCGTACTGTCCAACAATCTGCCATCTTTGATTGTGTCATCTCTTTCTTATCTATGACCACCATGTGATCGACTACCATATGCCCCATTAGTTCTATCCTCCTCCTCATAGTTGATCCAACATGGTCCCTGTGATTGCAAATCGGACAAACTCTAAAGTATTATTGCATTTACCTCTTCTGGTTTCTCCTATGCTTGTACGATTTTTCCATTATCTGCCTCACAAATCCTTATCACTTCCTTTAAGCTTCTCGATGTAATTTCCAAATCAAAAGGTTTCCCAACACCATACTAATCTTTGGATTCATAGGGAGAGTCTTTGTAGTCAACCATCATGCTATCCATTTGATATTTCTTCCTACAAGGTGTATCTTGTTAGTTAAACCAAATCACAATAAACCAACATACCTTAGTATAGCTCGGGGAGGATACCTTGTCTACAAGATCAACAAATCAACATGATACATGTATAACATAATCATGATAGTATATAGAAACATAAAACATAAGTGTATGACCATGCAAGTACCATTCTAGCTAGGGTCCAGTCATCAATGATGACTTCAAAAACAACACACATCACGACCTAATGCATGAAAACCACCATCATTGCATCACTATGCACTTGACCACATGAAACCATGAACATGCACAACCGATGCATGACCGTCCATACATATGCATAAACACATATGATCAAGTTTGAATGAATGATACTTGAAATCAAACCTTCTAAATGATACATGCAACCAAGCATACAAGAATTTAACCAATCAAGCAAGATTGCAACCAAAAATACTACAACAATACATGTAAGCGACATAAATCAACTTGTAATGAGTCATACACTCATGACACTACATTCCACCACAATAACCTCAAGTTTCACATGACAACATCACTACATATATGAACAACATAATGCAAATTCAACAAGCACATGGAATGAAAGTATGAGAGACACACATACAATTGACATGCATGAATGACCAACACATAGCCATCTAGTCCAAGGGGTGAACCATGATCTCGTACCACTCTGTAACAACCTCCTCCCACATCTACCAAAGCAACCGACCATCCAGGGTAAACATGCGACGAGAGGCCACTATGATATGATTCAACCTCCTAAGTTAGGTTAAGCAAGCAGAACCAACAAAAACACACAATAAAAACATTAATCATCAGCTACAGGACCCTCAGGAACCAATCCAATGCGTTGGATAGTTTTCATTGGGCCCCCACTGAATTTTTGGACAACTTAGGCCTCAGTCGCTCTCATGCTATAGGCATGAGGGCGACTAGAAACCTAAAGTCACTCTCAGAATCTTACCTACTAGCAACCAAAGACCAAAACTGTCAGTGTTATGCGAGTAACTCTAGGATTTGAGCCACTTTTTCATGCCTAGAGCCTAGGTCACTGGCCATAATTGAATCATCTCTTCAAATCAGTGAAACAACATGGAAATGATAGTACTAAAGTAGTCCCTTGTTCAAGACCTTAACTAGACCCCTACTAGGCATGAAAAACATTTCATTAAACATATTGCAAGTGTGTAATCTACAGGTGTAATTAACATTTCTTAGCATAGGGGTTTCATACTTAGTTGAGAATCGCTAAGAACCATTGATTCTTTAAAAATTCAATTGTCATTCCATCCATTAGGTCATAGATACATTGATCATTCAACTACAATTAAAAGCATGATGGGATCCACATATGGATGTTTTCATAAAACACATACATAACCAACATAATAGTAGCAAAAATACTCATGAAAGTACAGTCATATAGACCACATATAATCGATCAAAATTCTCATAGAAATAAAAGCAGAAATAAACTTTCATTAATGATTCAAAATCCAAACCTTGGATGGGACTACCATGTTCCACCCGACTGTAGAATGGCTCAGCCAAATTTCTCTTCAACCATTCAACCCCATGACATATTCCAAACATGAATGTGGGATCTCATAAAACAAATCAATCAAAACTCATCTAGGGCTTCCAGAGGCCATCAACCTCAACCCATCAAAAAGTGATTCCACCTTATGGTTGGACATCACAAAACCATCATTACATTGGTCTCCATCCAAGCCTTCTAGGGCTTCCAGAGCGTTTGTTCCAACCAAGGCTTCCAAGACTAGTAACTCAACCCACATCTACCACTGGGCTCCCAGAGCATTTTGTCTAGCCAAGGCTTCCATGACTAGTAACTCAACCCACCAAGGGCTTCTGAAGCATTTTTCCAACCGAGGCTTCCAGTACTAGTAACTCAACCCAAGCTATTAGAGGGCTTCCAAATCATTTGTACAATTAGGGCTTCCAGGAACTAATAACTCAACCCAAGCCAAGGAAACATGAGAGCTAACCAAAAGCAAGTCATGAAATTAAACCCACAATCACCATGGCTATCCAAGAAATGGAAAGGATAGGAAAGCCACTATCAATCTAAGCAATCCTCCATGTGAATGACCGATCACAACTAAGAAACCATATGCATGTGACATGCATGTCAAACATATTGAAGGAAATATACATGCAACTTGATACCTACAAAAAAATTTGAAGTAACTACTGATCCTAATGCCTTCTTGCACTTTATTGCTCTTTCTTTGCCTTCTTGCTCCAAAAATCCAAGTAGGCTACACCTACCAAGAGTGTTCCAAGAAAACTCTAAGTCTCCAAGAGTAGGAGAGAGATAGAATAGAAGAGAGCTCCAACGTTGAACTAACAAAAGGTCACCAATTGATCCTCAAAAGACTTTTTATGAATGAGGCCTCTATTTTCTTAATTTTCCATTATTTTCCTTCATTTTCCTCCTCACATACAGCTTCTGACCTTTCACCTCCATTTTCTCCTAATTTCCATTATTTTCATAAATAAATGTGCCAAAAATTCCATTTTTCCTTTCCAAAGCCTTATTCATGCCTTTGCCAATTTCCTTAGCTATAAATAATCACAAGTGATCCCCGTCACTAGGATTTTGCCCAACAGTCAACCTGGAATAAGTGTCCCATCAACCATGGTTATTATTTTTACTTTGTTAACTTTTATTCCATGGAATTTTCACCAAGGCTTTTATAGATAGGGGTGAAATTGACAATCATATACAAGCTTCAAAGCCACATAAAGCGAGCCTAAGCCATAGCCGGAACCTACTTCCTGAGCCTATAACCAGAGACACCCATACACAAATTCTGTGTTGTATCCATAGATAGAAAAACCCCTAATTATGCCTTTTATTGGTGGCCTTCCTTAAACCACCATGGGTTGTATACCTCCATTTTTTCACATTGAAGGTCTCCCTCTTCAAGTCATTAGGGACATTTTCTCTAGCAAAATATTTCAGCTTCTTTCCAAATTTGAAAGAGTTCTAAGAACTACACTAAGCATTCCAGGTTGAGACCTAAAGGTCTCCCTTTTCACAAAAATGTTGGGAACGCTTCCTCTAACAAAAGAGTTCATCTTCTTTCCAGATTTGGAAGAGTTCAGGGAACTACATTAAGGGTTCTAGTGTTGGTGTTCATCCTTAAACCATAATCAGTTGAGTCCTCAAGTTCTCTTGCCTTATGCCATCATTTCAAAGAGTTCATTCAGCCAATTTTTTTCATGCATTATTGTATTTTGTATTATAACTCGCTTCTTAGACTCATATATATCCATTCATATTAAGGGGGGGAATGTTGCACACCTAATCTGCCAAGGCTTATGGTCTGAAAGTTGAACAGCCAAAGGGAGTCCAAAAGATCTTGGAAGATGAATCCAAGAGTCACACCAAAGTATTATAAATGCACATATTGTTAATAATAAATGATCTCATTATTATCTATCTTATCCAGGTGGATATTGGTGGTCACTTTCCAAGTTCACTTGGACCCCCACCATTGTTTCTCTCACCTTTTTTAGTTTCCTTAATTGTACCACAACTTACTATTTTTACCAGTTTTTCGGGTCCTAAACATCCGGAGCCATTTTGAGGCCCTAAACAATGTTTTTTTGGGAAAAATGGGAGCAACATGGATCCATGGAACAAGTTTTCTGTTCCCAAAGTTGTATTTCTCAAATAGATCTTTCTAACGAGATATTGTGCACGTCAAACAGAGATCATATGCCAAAGTTACAACCCCGGGAAGTTGATGTACCAATTTACCCAAACGGGGCCCACAGTTTGGCATTTCATCTTCTAGGGATAGGTTTTTGGATGTTTAGGGTTTTCCATTGTTTCTCAACAATAAATAGGCCCTTGAACCTCATTGTAACATAGCTCAGAGGCATGTAGCCGCCACATCTATTCTCAGAGATAAGCTACCATCACCCTAGCTGGTTTATTTCCATTTCTGTTTGTAAGCATATTTTAGTATTTTACATTAATGAAATGAAGTATTATTTCTGCTACATCTCTATTTTTATGGTTATCTCTATAATTTGTTGCATTCCTCTTTAAATCCAGACCAGTGGTATTAGAGCAGTTTTCTTTTTTTCTCTCTTTTTCTTTGCATGTCCCCAACAAGGTCTGGATATAAAGAGTTAGGGCTTGAACTGGTCAAACGTTTTCAAGACCAACCTCTTAAATACCAATGACCTCCCATGGTAGATGAAAAGAAATATGAGGGGGTAGGAGATCCTATCAAAATATTGCTCGAAGAAGCCCTCGAGTGACAAAGGAACACGATGATGGACTTCTTTGCCCAGATCCTTCAGCGGCTACCCAGAGGCAATGCATCGGCTTCCAGAAGCTCCTCTGGAAATGCCATGCCCTTTAAGGTACAAGTTAATTTGGAAATCCCCATCTTTGAGGGTCAAATAGACATAAATGCCATAGATAAATCGTTAAATCTGCTAGAGGGTTATTTTTTTTGTTCATGATTTATCCAGTTAGCAAAAGATTATTTTCCCTCTTCTCAAATCAGCCCCCCATGTCAAGTACTGGTGCGAAACCTACTGCGAGCTGAAGGATGAAAGTACAGGCTCACTATCTTCAGCGATAGCCACTTGGGATTCATTCCAAAATGCCATCAAGGAGTAGTACTACCCTGTCGGAAGCTATGAGTATCAATACATAAAGTCGACCATGCTGCGGCAAGGAAGGCACCAAGATGTGTCAGAATTTACCAATATTTTCCATACCCTTCTCACAAAGTTGTGTATCAAAGATTCAAAGTAGAATTTTCTACTCAAATACCATAGCTTCCTACACAAGCACATCTAGGAAGAAATAGAATTCTTGAACATCCCCTCACTCAACACGACATACAGATATGCCATCAAGGTCAAGCAAAAGTTTCAACAGAAGAAGTGATACTTTGGATCTATGAATTCAAAGCAAGAGAAAGGTGCCCCCAAACCATAGAGCAAAGGACAAAGCCAAGGCGAGACGGCCGAAGACAACCCACCAAAGATACAAGCAAAGAAAAATGTTGTGAAGCCAAAAAAGGACACGGGAAAGTGTTGTGAGTTCCATAAGAGCTCCACTTACAACACAAGTGAGTGTCTGGCCAAGCAGTCACTGGTGGACGAGCTAAAGGTTTCAGAATCAGATGCATGTTCCAACTCTAAGTCAGAACTTGACAAGGGGAATGACAAAGGGAAGCAGATTATTGATGCGGAGCCCAACGCCACCATTGCCACCATGAAGATATAGAAGGAGCAACCCGAAGATCCAAAGGAGGAGGAGCATCTCTTCCACTCCCAGATGTGGGTAAAGGGCTCCTCGCTACAGTTCATTATCGACATCGGAAGCCAAAAGAACCTCATTTCAGTAGAGGTCGTGAAGTGGTTGGGCTTACCGACCACAACGCATCCACAACCATACACCATCGGGTGGCTTCACGAAGGATGGGATCTTCATGTGAGCTAGCAGTGTCGCCTTCCATACAACATCAAGCCCTTCACGGATGAGGTATTGTGTGACATTGCTCCCCTTGAAGTTTTTGATGTATTATTAGGACAACCCTACATGTGGAAGTAAAATGTTGTGTATGAATCAAGGCCCCGTGTTGTTATTGTTACATTGGGAAATAAGTTGTACATGATAGTGAAGGTAGCACCACCTACTGCCATCTCTTTGGTTACTGCAAAACAATGCAGTAAGCTCATTTCCAAAACTATGAAATTTGTTTTCCTGACGATACGTCCTCAAGAAAAGAAGAAGACAGTGGCCATGACCTCCAGACAGAGCCCATCCACACGACAACTACAGATGGACAAGGTCATGAAGAAGTATGAGGGCATGTTCACCTCCCCCACAGGGGTTCCTCTGCATTGTTAGGTCAAGCACTCCATCAATCTGACCCCAGGTGTGTCGCTTCCCAATGGACCAATCTATTGGTGCTCCATTCTAGAGAATTATGAAATCAAGAGGTAGATTCAAGAGTTGCTGCAGAAAGGTCACATTTTTCCGATTTCATCACCCTGTGGGAGCCCAATCATATTGGTATAGAAGAAGGATGGGACTTGGAGACTCTGTATTGACTACCGGGCGCTGAACAAGATCACAGTCCATAATAGGTACTCGATCCCATGGATTAATGACCTCTTGGACCAACTAAAGGGGGAAAAATATTTCAGTAAGATCGATCTAAAGTCAAGATATCACCAGGTACCAAACGAACCCTCTAATGTGTGGAAGACTACCTTCAAAGCCAACAAGGGCCTTTTCGAATGGTTGGTTATGCCTTTTGGATTAAAGAATGCTCCTATAACGTTCATGAGGCTTATGGATGACATCTTGTGGCCATTCACCAACTCATTTGTAGTGGTATACTTAGATGACATCATGATCTTCAACCAGAGTTGGGAAGAGCACCTCCACCACATCTGACAAGTTCTCCAAACACTGTGGAAACACAAGCTATGTGCCAATTCAGAGAAATGCACTTTTGGCATGACCCAGGTTTAGTATCTAGGATAAATTATTGATGAACAGGGGGTGCATGTGGATCTATCCAAGATACAAGTCATTCGGGATTGGCCATCTCCAACCACTCTAACAGAGCTCTGCAACTTTCTAGGTCTTGCCAACTTCTACCAGAGGTTCGTGTCAGGGTTTTCTCATATCACTTGGCCCTTGAGTCAAGTCACCAAGGGAGAAGTGAAAGAAAAATTATTTTGGTCTGAATCTCAACAGAAGGCATTCACAGAGTTGAAAGATCCCCTCTGCACGACACCAATGCTCGTGTTACCAGATTTGTAACGACCATTTGAGGTCAAGATAGATGCCTCTGACTATGCTATTGGGGCAGTCCTTACTCAACATAGGCATCGAGTGGCATATCACAGTGAGACACTTTCAGACATAGTCCAGAAGTATCCCACATATAACAAAGAGATGTATTCCATTGTGCAGGCCTACCGATAATGGAAGCACTACATTTTCGGGAAGGAAACAGTCATCCACACAGACCACCAACCCCTGCAGTTCATACAGACCCAAGGGAAATTGCAGAATGATTTCCATCAGAAGTGGTCTACATACCTATAACAGTTCCATTTGAATATCAAGTATAAGAAGGGCAACACCAATAATGTTGTACGTTACCTCAATCGACCACCGATCATGGCATTAACCACTGTGCACAACTCTTGTGGGCACAAGAATTTTGATTGGCCACTTCTCTACAAAAGTGACCTAGAATTCGGCCACACATACCAAACAATATTGGAGGGTTAGCATGTTCCAGATTTTCACCTCTAGGATGCCCTGTTATGCCACCTAGGTCACCTTTGTGTTCCTTCAAGCGAGCATGCTAATATTATTTGGGAAGCACACTACAGTTGGGCTGTTAGGCATTTCGGGGTCGAGAAAATGGTGGCAGTATTGCAAAAGTATTTATATTGGTCGAATCTTCTACAGGATGTTGGGAAGTACATCAAATCATGCACTGCCTATGCCATTGCCAAACCGGCGATCAAGAAGCAAGGCCTCTATACCCCACTGCCTACCCCTAGTCGACTTTGGGAATCCATCTCCATGGATTACATGTCAAGCCTTCCTTCCACTAAGCATTGAAATGACTTTTTTTGTGGTCATTGATAGGTTCTTGAAGATGGCCATTATGGCAGCCCACAAGAAGAATATCACAGTGGAAGCCATTCTAAACTCTTCTTCGAATGAGTGTGAGTGCACTTTGGGATTCCACAATCTATCATCTGAGATTGAGATAGTCGGTTCCTCAGTACATTTTGGTACAGTCTCTGGTCAATGCTGGACACCAAACTCACTAAGTCCATAGCCTTCCATCCTTAAACTGATGGCTAGACAGAGGTTGTCAACAGGATGATTTTACACATTCTGCGCATGTACAACTCAAAGCATCCATGCACATGGGACAAGAGCCTCCCCTATGTTCAGCACAACTATAACTAATCTCTTCATAGCTCAACTGGCCACAACCCTTTCCAGGTGGGCTTGAGATTCCAGCCACTATGTCCCATTGATGCGGCCATGCCATTTGCAGCTACTCACATAGATTTGGCTTATGTCCAGTCTGAAACAAATAAGGCAACCAGATTCATTAAGCACATCCAACATATTTTCCAGCAAGTCCATGACATTCTAGAGAAATCAAATGCCAAGTACAAGCAGCGACATGATCAACATTGGGTGCCACAGAAGTTTCAGGTGGGCGACAAAGTCTGGTTGCATTTGCATAACGAACACCTTACCAGAGCCTATCGAAAACTAAGACCACTCTGATATGATCCTTATGCCATTACCAAGGCTATGGGAAACAATGCATTTGAGCTCAACATTCCCCCATTCCTTGGCCTGCAACTAGTGTTCAATGTGGACCACCTTCAGCCATACTTTCTACCATTACTAGACACATCTGACATTGCAGAACAACTCACACCCACAAAATTAAATCCAGATTGCATGGAACAAGCTACAACTAATCACATCATGGACAAATAGTTCAAGCACACTCACCGACAGAATATCCAACTGTATCAAGTTGTCAAAGAAGGCCAACTCTTTCACCAGGGTAAGTGGCTCACCAGGGACCAATTTCAACAGAAGTTTCCTCATCTCATGGAGGAACTCAACCCAATGGGGAGCATTACTTCCTAATGGGGGAGGAATGATCCAGGTGGATATCAGTGGCCACCTTCCAAGTCCATTTCGATCCCCATCATTGTTTCTCTCAACTTCTTTAGTTTCCTTAATTGTAGCACAACTTACTATTTTTAGCAGTTTTTCGAGTCCTGAACTTCTAGAGCTGTTTCGAGGCCCTAAATGACGTTTTTTGGGAAAACTAGGAGCAACATGAATGCATGGACGATGATTCTCTTCCCAAAGCTGCATTTCTCAGATAGATCTTTCTAACCAGATATTGTGCACGTCAAATGGAGATCATATTCCAAAGTTACGACCCGGGGAAGTTGATGTACCAATTTACCCAAATGGGGCCCACAATTTGGCGTTTCATCTTCTAGGGTTAGGTTTTTGGATGTTTAGGGTTTTTTGTTGTTTCTCAAAAATAAATAGGCCTTCAAGCCTCATTGTAACACAGTTCAAAGGCATGTAGTCACCACATCTCTTCTTAGAGATAAGCTACCATCACCCTAGCTGATTTATTTCCATTTCTGTTCGTAAGCATATTTCAGTATTTTACATTAATGAAATGATGTATTATTTCCACTAAATCTCTATGTTTATGGTTATCTCTGTAATTTTTTGTGTTCTTGTTTAAATATGGATCACTATCCTATCTTTTGTCCACATTCCACGTGTTTAACATGTTAACTATGAGGAACAAAGGGTACTTGTAGAGGTCTTTTATTGAGACAATATTCCTAATTATAAATTGTGTTTTAAGGAAAGGTGTGCCTTGTGTTTTCTAGTATATCTTAATTATTTTTCAAATATTTTTTTATCTCTGAATAATAGGAATATGGCTTTAACATAAGGAATATGACAAGACTTGGGACATTTAGTATCCAGTAAATAACATGCAGAGAAGATATCTAGCAATAATAAGAATAGGGAACTAGTTGAACCCCACATGAATGAGACTCATTTGTGAAATATTTCCAAAACCTTAAAAGGACATGAGCCAGTACCGCATGGGAAATAAGTAAGCCCCGAGAACCTCAAGTCCCACTTCCTATTGGGCACCATATATATATTACAAGAAGAAAAGGAAAATAAATTTCTACAAAACTTTATCACATAATAGATGATAATGCTAGAAGTTTATGATGAACACAACCTACAAGAAAACCATGTGACTGTAGAACCTAGAACTTAAAAACACAAAAAGAACATGCATAAAAGAACTAAATATTCAACTACTCATAACAACGTCTAAATTTATCTAAAATTATGTACATATGAAAGTGACCAATAATGGGATGCATAAAAGAGAGCATTTCTGAGGCTTAATTCTAGAAAATATATCAAAAACAATAATAAGAACCACATGAGAACATAAATAAATTTGCAATTTAAAAAGAGACATTATAAATTCTGAACTCCAGAAGTAAGGTAGTAATCCACTAGAAATAAACATAAAAAATTCCATAAAATAGTGCGTAGAACCCTGTCCAAGTTAACAAAGGCGTCGTGGCCATTTTTATAAAATGTAATAACAAACTTAACATAAAAAACCTCAGGTTGCATTAACTGAGCAGATATTCTCTGTTAACAATATTATTGCCACAAAAACCCTAGTATAGAAAACAATTTTAGAAAAATATTATCGGCTAGAAATGTGCACATAATTAATGAAACCTTGTGCTAAAGCAAGATAGGTTATAGGTAGAACCTATGGGAATGGAAAGATTTTGTAAGTGCAACTTAAATTTTGAGAAGGGAGAACTGAAAGAATTAGGCTAGAATCACTTAACTTGTAATGAGCCAATAGAAGCATGAGTTAGTTATACCTTACACAAGGAAAAAAACAAAAGAAAATGGAGTTGGCATACAGGGTCAATACATGATAAAATTAGAAGGTACCTGCAACCAATACACAAAAAGAAAGACATTATTTCCATCGGTAACTATGTACTGGACCTATTGACTAAAAGAGAGTAACTTGAGTTAAGGTAAGAGTTATTTTATGTGTGCCATGGTCACCGTTCCTTGTTTCAGCCAGCAAGAAGAGAGGAGAAACCCTGTCGCTACCTATAAAACCATTAAACTCGCATGAGATAGTAGGGAAAACAAACTACAAGATGCAAGAAGTTTTGAAAAAAATTGTGTAGTGTGTATACCTATGGATGTTGGTGGTAACTTTAAATCCTAGCCTCATCAATCTCCAAGTCATAACAAAATGAGTGGCTAGTAAGCTCAACAGAGAGAGGGTTAGTTTCCTTAACCACTTAGTGGAATTCTAAACTGTAGGATCAAGTGGTAGAACGACGGAGGGTACATCCAAAGCTAGGTGTCCAAAGTGATCAGTGAGTATTTAATGAAGCTAACACTTTGACACATTGAGATACTTCTAAATAAACCTTAGTAATTTGATTAAGTTCTTTATTTATAGTGCTTACGGAATGTAACTAATGCCTACCTTTAAGGAACTTCACACTGAAACTATCTTGACATAGTTTATAAACTAATCCCATGCATCAAGATATATATATACAAGGGAGCTCGAATTTTTATAACAACTTTAACATGTTCACACCTAAGGTCATAAGTTCGAATAATTTGGAAATATAACATAAAATTTCAAGGAAATTAATTCCATTATGGTACTATAAATTATGTGATTTGTGTTTTTTTAATTGAGATTTGGAGCATGTGACATGTTTTTACCATATTTTATAGTAAATTTCCTTTTTAGGTTTGTACTGCCATCAATATTTGTGAAATTTTATCAGGTTTAAGCACTACAAACATTATTCAACACTATTTATGTGGCTACATAATTTGTTAATGTCAGGCCAGGCAGTAACTCCACAAAATAGAAAACTGATTCATTTGTTATCCCATAGGTAACCCATTGTTATATACAATAGGGAGTGACTGTTCAGTTCATCTCCTGATGACTGTTCACCTTCCCAATTTATTTATTTACATAAAATTCCCAATCATGAAGGTTAGGTGTCAACATTCCCCCCCTTAAACTGAAGGGATGTTGGTGAGTCCAAGCATCATTCTGAATCATTCAAGCTTTTCCCTTCCAAGTGCTTCGGTGAAGATGTCTGTAATTTGGTCATTTGTGGAACAATGACAGAGATGGATTGTTTTGGCCTCAACATGATGTCGAATAAGATGATATTTAGTATTGATATGTTTCGTTCGATCATGGAACTTTGGGTTCTTGGCCAACTTTATTGCAGAGGTGTTGTCAATCATGAGTGGAGTTGATTTTACTTTTTTTACCTACAAATATTCAAGAATTTTCCTGAGCCACACAATTTCTTTTGTTGCTTCAGTTGTTGCCACGTATTCTGCTTTTGTTGTGGAATCTGCTGGAACTGATTGTTTGCATGATCTCCAGGAGACAGCTCCTGATCCAAGACTCATAGCATATCCTGAAGTAGATACTCCAGTTTCTTTGTCTCCAGAGAAGTCTGCATCAAAGTATCCGATCAAACTGAAGTCATCGACCTGTGTGTACTTGATTCCATACTCTTAAGTTCCCTTCAAGTACTTTAAAAATATTTTTGCAGTAGACCAATGTCCCTCACAAGGCTCTTGCATAAACCTGGAGAGGATTCCAAGAGCAAATGAAATGTCTGGTCTGGTAGTAGTAAGGTAGTTGAGACTTCCTACAAGCTGTCTATACTTTGTTGCATCCTCAAATTCCTGTACTTCAATAGATGTGAGCTTTAAGTTTTGTTCCATTGGAGTGGTAAGAGGATTGCACTCTATCATGCCAAATCTGTTTAACAAATATCCAATGTATTTCTTTTGAGAAAGAAAAATGGACTTTGGATGTTGGGTTACTTCAATGCCAAGATAGTAATGAACATAGCCCAAATCAGTCATTTCAAAACTTTTCCCCAATTCTTTCTTTATGGATGCAATGTAGCTTTCATTGTTCCCTCATTAAAAGATCATCTACATATACCACAAGATATACAACTATTTTGCCAACTTTCTTGACAAATAAATTTGCATCATCAAGATCAAAAGGATTGAAGTTGAGTTTTAAAAGATGCTCAGTTAGTTTTTCATACCAGGCTCATGGTGCACTTCTCAAGTTTTCATACTTTATGTTCATGTCCTTTCATAGCAAATCCTTCAGTCTGGGACATAAAAACATTATCTTTTAGATCTTCATTCAGGAAGGCAGTTTTTACATCCATTTGATGGACTTTCCAACCGTTTTGAGCTGCTAGTGCAAAGAGTGTCCGAATGGTGGCCCATTTTGTTGTGGGAGCAAAAGTTTCCTCATAATAGACCCCTTCCTTCTGTGCAAAACATTTTGCCACAAGTCTAGCTTTGTGCTTGTCAAGTAAGCCATCAACTTTGTACTTGTTCTTGTAGACCCACTTGCAGCGAATTGGTTTGATTCCAAATGGAGGATCAACCAGCTTCCAAGTGTCGTTCTTTATGAGGGCATCATACTCCTTTTGTATCACTTCTTTCCATTCATCATGAGAAGTAACGTCTTTATAGTAATTTGGTTCAAAATCTGTAGACAAGTTCAATTCACAATCATAAGAAACATCCATATCAACAGGTGAATTAGAGTCATCTACATCACCTCCATTTTGTCAGTTTGAATTTCTGGTTCCTATTTTTCCAATTTCATCAGGATGAACACTTTCAAGTGTATTTGTCAGCCACTTTGGGGGACCTTTCTGAGATGGTCTAGGCTGCTCTGTTGATTAAGTTGGGACTATATCAAGATTGAGTCTCCCAATTCTATCAATTACATCACTTAAAGCATCATCCGTTGTTGCAGTTTCAGTTGGGGGAGAGTGTTCTTCAGGAGGAGATTCCACATGTCGATTTAGAATAGGAATCCCCCCTTCAAGATGTGGAATTTGATTATCAAATTCTTGAAATGATTTTGTTTTTGCAAATCTATCCAAGCGATCAAGTTGCCGCTCAACTACATTGTCAGATTTGGATGATTCAAGAAAAATTACGTCTCTAGATACAACAAAATTTTTATTTACTTCATCATAGAGGCGGTATGCTTTGGAGGTGTTTGAATATCCCAGGAAGATACACTTACGACTTCTAGCACCAAGTTTGTTTCTATGTACCTTTGGTATCAAAGCATAACAGGTGGATCCAAAGACCTTGAGATGTTTTACGGAAGGAACATGTCCATACCACAATTCATAAGGAGTCTTGTTTCTTATAGCATTAGATGGACATCTATTCTTTATATATGCATCACATAGAACAGCATCAGCCCAAAACATTATCTTTACAGTTTTGAGAAAAGCATGGATCGTACCATATTCAAGATTGTTCTATTCATTCTTTCAGCTACACCATTCTGTTGGGGATTATAAGGCACATTTGTTTGACGTTTGATCCCATGTTGGTGAAGATAGTTTTCAAATTCATTTGATGTATATTTTTTTCCATTATCAGCGCGAATATACCCAATATGAGTTTGTGCATCATTTTCAATCCATTTATGAAAATTCTTGAATGTTTGGAAAGCATCAGATTTGTTCTTTAATAAATAAACCCAACACATTCTGGTGTAGTCATCAATAAATGTCATGATATATTTATTTCCATTAGCAGAAGGAACAAGCATTGGACCACATAAATCTGAATGAATAAGGTCAAGCTTCCTATGTGCTATTGAATGTGAATCATGAAAAGACTATTTGCTATGCTTTCCTAGAATGCAAGCATCACATTGCTTAAGTTTTCTAGGAATTGTAGGCAAACCAGCAACACCATTTTTTTTCAATAAGCAGAGATTGCCATAGTTCAAATGTCCAAATCTAGCATGCCATAATAAACTTGATGGAAGTGTACCTTCTTCATGATGAGAAATATATGAGAAATGTTGTGCATGAGAAAATGTTCCTTGCAGTTTGAAAAGCCTTTCTTCTTCTATTCCCCTCATGACAAGTGAGTGGTCAGATGTTTTACTTACCTCAAGCTTGCCATCAAACATATGAATGGAGTGACCTTGTTGGCAGATGTGGACCAAGGACAACAAGTTTCTCTTGAGCTGTGGGAGATATAAAACATGATCCAGAAGAAATTCTGGAAGACCAGGCAGTTTAAGCCTGATTGTGCCAAGCCCCGATGGCTTGATTTTTCATTGATCTACAAAGTATACTGCTCCAGCAACATTGTCAGTGAAATCTTCAACAAAATCTTTTCTATGGGTCATGTGACAGGTTGCTCCTAAATCAAGCAACTGGTCATTTTTCCAGGAAGCAAGTGAGGCATTAAACAAATCTTCATTTACTCCAATGTTACATTGTGCCTCAACATAGTGAGCGAATTCAGGTGATTTAACTTTGTCTAAATCATCAGTTTTACCTTTCCGTTGGTTTCTTTTCTGCTCAATTTTGTCCCATGGTAGCTTGCATGTGGATGCATCATGTGATCCATTTCTTTTGTAGTGAATACAGTGTAAATCTTCCTTTTCTCCTTGAAAATGCCTACCCCCCCTGCCTCTTAAATGTCTTCCTCTTCCTCTTCATCCACCTCTTGCTCTTGTAGAATCTTGAGCATGATGTTTTTCTTTATGGGCAAGGCACACAGTCTCTTCAGAAGACTCAGGGGTTGTCTTCTTTCCAAAAGATTTTTCTCTTTCAACAAACGTTTTCACAAGAGAGTCAAAGGTTACATCTTTGAGATTTCCATTTGCTTGCAAAGACTCAAGATAATTGGAGTAAGTAGGATAAAGTGCCTTGAGAAAAGAAATAAGAGGGATATCCAGCTCAACCTTAGTGGATTTGATATCATGCATTATAGACTTTCTTTCAGATGCAAGAGAAAGAGGATCATTATTATGCAATTCAAGAGTGAAGAGTTTAATCATGAGTTGGACGACTTCAAGTGCAGAATGTGAGTCATAGAGTTCTTTCTGATTTTTTAAAGCTTCAAAGGCAGTTGAATATGATGAAATATGGTGACTCGCCTCTTTATTTATAGATGCTGCGATTAATGCATAAGCTTTGTTGTTCTTGTTTTCCCAAATGGTGATATCTCTGTTTGAGGTAGGCTGTACTGGGTCACTGTCTCCTTCTCCGACACACACTCCTTTCCACAACTCATTGAAGATGAGGGTGTGTTGTATCTGGGACCAATCGAGATATTTCTTCTTGCTAGTGAGAACTGTTCCTACCATAGATATGATTGAATGCATTCTATAAAAAAACTTCTGCTGATAGAAAAAATACTTCTGCTAATATACAGTGAAATTGTACTCAAAAGGGCGAAAAGATTTCAAATACTTTATGCACTATGTTTTCTTCAAATGTCTCCAAAATTTATAAAATATCCTCATATAATATTTCCATATCACCTCCCCCTTTTTTTCCTTTTAATTAAGAGCTCTACGCACAAATGAAAACCATTCAATATATATATATCATTCAATATATATACCATTCAATATATATACCATAGACCATTCGCTGGACCAATTCAAATGCAGTTCATAGGCGATGTATATCACTTAATAAAGCTGCAGTTTAAATACTATTTCAATCGCACAGTGCAATACGCTGAACTATTCAAATAGCATTCATACCACAGTTCAAAACACTCAAAACGCTCTGTCATTCAACATATATATTGACCAGACTTTTAAAAGAAAGAAGTATGGAAAATAGAGACAGATATTAAAATATATCGGGCACAGTTAATAGAACATCCACCGACTGTCGTAGTGCCAAGTCTATATGTATTGAAGAAGTTAGCCAACGAGGCACACAATCATCAACAAATATATAGAGCTGGTTCTCATCACACCGATACTTCACATAGTGAAATGACTCTTGAATATCTCCAACATAAATACGATCACCATTTCGCTGAAGGTCTACACCATTACGCAGAAGGTCTTCGGTTCAGATGTTGCGGCTTTATCACAATTCAGGTGTTGCGGTTTCTTGAGATCTCTTGTGCCTCAGTATGCATGGAACATATCATGGTTGTTGAGTAGACATCTAAGCATGAAGGGCGTAGATATTGCAGAGGCCAAAGAGCTGAAGGTCTCTGGTTCAGGTCCAGGCAGCGCCACCATTTCGCTGAGCCACCATTGAGCAGTTGATACCATCGTTCAACATTTCAACGATACCATCATTCACCGTTTCAACGATACCATCATTCAACGTTTCAATAGTGAGTTTGTAGATGGTGAGTTTGCAACTGAGGCAGCGCATTATGGATAGAGGTGAGTTTGTAGGAGTAAGAGAATATGAAACGGTTTTGGAGTCTGAGTGCATTCAAATGAACAGGGTGCAAAAAAATCATAAATAGAATATGTCAAGGTAGCATAGGTGTGGCAAACAGAACTATAGAGAGAGCAAAGGAGCAGATCAAGAGTTACAAAGACATAAAGGGTAAACAGAGAGCTGGCTCTGATAACATGTTAGGCCAGGCAGTAACTCCACAAAACAAACAACTAATTCGTCTGTTATCCCATAGGTAACCCATTGTTATATATAATAGGGAGTGATTGTTCAGTTCATCTCCCGATGACTGTTCACCTTCCCAATTTATTTATTTACATAAAATTCCCAATCATGAAGATTAGGTGTCAACATTAATAAGTTATTGGATTATTCAACATTATTCATACCTCAATTTACCAATCGGTAAAACCTAAATTGACGGGATTCTAAACTTTAACACTAACTTGAATTCACTATTTTTACTAACGTGAATTCATTATTTTTACTTTAATTTAAATTAAATGGAAAGTACTAGCTACTATATAGCTCTTGTTGGATACACATCTGATTATTTTTATTCATACTCATACTTGAAATTTCCATCATTGAGTTAGCTTACATCTTAAATTCATTGTTTCTGGATTAATTTCATTTTAGACATCAAAACCTTTTCATTCCTACATTTCTAGGATCTAAATGGATATAATTTATGTCAAAGTATTTATGCATTCATGAGGCCTATAAAATATTTTACACATTGTTATTTAACTTAGAACTATTCCTCAAAATCAATCAGTATTTTTTCTAAATGCTAAGCATTTGGTGTTCTAGACAATAATAAGTACCTTTCTTGATCTGGACTTACATGAATGCAACAACTTACAGATACAAAAATAAACACTGATATTCAACATAAATAAATCTTTATTTCATTAATATCAATGAAATTAAATATGCTTACATATAGAATGGAAATAAACTAGCTCAGGCAATGGTAGCTTATCTTTGAGAAGAGATTTGGCGACTACATGCCTATTTTAAAACCCTCCTCCCACATTTACCCAAGTTAACCAGTCTGTTGAGGTAAACATGTTACGAGAAGATACTACAATGTGATTCAACTCCCCATGTATAATTAAGGAAGTGGAACCCACAAAACAAAACCATTTTGACCTTTCACACATGCTCTAGAAACTTAAGGAGCCAACCAACCCTTCTAAGTGACCAACCCCTAAGGAGACTTAACATTTTACTTATCTATACCCCCATCCCCTCTCATGTCAAGCCATCCATGTGATTGAGGCATTGCAGTCAATCCCATAGTAAGGGCATGTCAGGGACTATGGACTTTTTTAGCTTGTTCTAGGCGACCTCGGATTCTATGCCACTTTTTCAGGGCCAGGGCATGGGCCTCTACCCAGAACTTCATGAAATTTTCAGAAATGATAAATAACATTGGAACAAAGGTAATAATGAAAACACTTTATCAATTACTTGACTTTTCCCCCACTATCCATTATAGGAATTTCATCAAACATGTCACAAATATGCATTCTACAAGTTATAACGACAAATGTGAGCATAAGGGTCTCATACTTATTTAGGATTTGTAAAGAAACATTGTTTCCATATCACAATACTTGCATTATCATCTATTAATTAATATATTCATCATACTTTCAATTACTAATCAAAACATGATGAGATCCATATATTAAGTCTATCACAAAACATATTCATAACAAGCATATAACCAAAAAAAATAAAAAGGATATAAAATCCATATAATCCACATATACCCAAGTACATTTACATATGAAATACCAAGGAAAAGGTACGATAATTATTGAATTCAAAAGCCAACTAAGTATGGGACTTCCATGAACCAACGACCATAGATTGGCTAAAACAAATCTTTCTTTTAGCCAATCACCCTCCTGCCATATTCCAAGCATGAATGTAGGACTCAAAACCAAACCAAACTAAGTATCCCTAGGATTTACTGCAATCCCAATGGATCATTAAGCCCTAAACATGCATGGATGCCACCGGATTTCTCCACCTACACCGTGAGGAATTTTCGAGTCTCCCGGTCTTTAGGATTTACCATATATCCCAATCATATAACAGTCGAGGATTCCTAGGCCTAATCAAGGCTTCACCTTCTAGGATTTACCATGTATCCCGCCACTCACCAATCAAGGATTCCTAAGACTAATGGAGGGAACACGCCTCTAGATTTTACCGTATGTCTTGCCACTCACTGTTCAAGGATTCCTAGGCACATAAAATCTATCTTTACCACAATCCAAATCTGATTAAGGGATTCCTAGGCCATGCATTCTTTCTTTCAAAGACCACCTCTCTTAGTTTTGAAACCATTTGGCAATCTAGCTCAACTGAATAAAAGAGAACCCATCACACCATGGCTATTTGGAAATGGAAAGGCAAGGATGAAAAATACTATCACACCTGGCAAAACCCATCCCAATGATAGTAAGAGAACCAAATACATACATTCATGTATCATGCATGGAAAATATAGCAAAGAAATCACACATGAAAATCGATACCTGCAAATAATCACATTGTAGTTGCTTGATCCTGCTCTTCCTTTCTTGATATTTTTCTTGCTCTTTTCCTTCTCTCATTTCCTTGATCCAAAGCTAAAGTGCTCCAAGAAAACTCTAAGTTTTCATGAGTGTGAGAAAGGGATAATAGAGAAAGAGATCCAAAACTAAACTAAAAAAAGTTACCAACTCATCCTTAGAAGCCTTTTTATTAATAAGGCCTCTATTTTCTTCAATTTTCAATTATTTTCCTCCTCACATGAAACCTGTGACCTTTCACCTTTTTGTTCTCCTAATTTCAATTATTTTCATTAATAAAATGCCAATTAATGTTTCATGCCTTTCCAAAGCTTTTTCCATTGCCTTTGCCAATTTCCTTAGCCATAATAAACCAAATAAACACCCACACTAGGATGTTTTTACCAACACTCAGCTTGCAATACATGTCCCATGAACGTAGTTATTATTTTTCCTTTATTAACTTTATTTACATGGAACTTTGACCAAGGATGTTATAGATCTGTCGCCCTTGGTGGAACACCATCTTTGCTTACAATACTATTGTAAGAAAAATATATTTCCCATGGATATTTATAACTTAGCTCGATGTAGTATTTACAATGATCAACCTACTCAGAAGCCAACCAACATTACACATAACAACATGACACCCATACCACTTATTGGAGCTTTATAACACAAATCATGGTAGTATTTACATCCATATAAATATGTACATATACTGAAACAGCACACTAAAACATATACAAAAAACATTTCCTCAACTATCGAATAAAGAAGGATACATAGCCCGCATCTGATCTGTCATCCCCCATGTAGCTTCATCGGGCCCAAAGTGCTTCCATTACACTTTAACCTTCTCGGTTTCACGGTTCCAAAGCATGAGCATATTTCTCTCCAATATAAATTAAGGTTTAAGCTGGAATTCTCCATCTGATTCTAGTTGTAATATAGACTAGTCAATTACATCTCAACATCTTTAACGTACTTCTTCAGCAATGACAATTGGAAAACATCATGGACTTTCACAGCCAGAGGTAGTGTAATTCAATAGGCTATTGGTACAATCCTTTCAAGGATCTTGAAAGTTCCACAAAACCAAGGTTCCATCTTGGCACATGGTGCATTCCTCAAGGAGCTCTTCTTAGACTTGATGTGCAAGTACATATGTTCGTCAACCTGAAACTCCTTAAGAAAATTTTTCTAATATGTGTAAATTTTCTACCTGTCTTGTGTTGCTTTCGCGTTATTCTTGATTACCTGCATTTGCTATTGCATCTATGCCAGCATATTTGGTCCACTTAACAACATGTTCACTAGATCACTCCAACCAATGGGACTATTACAACTCTACCCATATAGTGCTTCAAACAAACTCATCCTTAGTGACTCCTGATAACTATTATTATAATAAAACTCAACCAACAGAAGGTAATCCTCCCATCTCCTATGTTGATGTGTCACATACATCCTCCACATGTCCTCCAATATCATGTTGACCCTCTCTGTTTTTCCATTTGTTTGTGGATGATAAGTTGTATTGAAGGGAAACTCTCTCCCCAAACTTGCAAACAGATCCTTCCAAAACTTGGATGTGAACTTAGCATCCTTATCTAACACAATATTCCTTGGAACACCATGGAACTTCACAACATCTCTGATCAATACATGTGCCACATGACTAGTTGAATAAGTAGATTTTACTAAAATGAATTGTGCTACCTTTTTTAGCCTTTCCACCACAACCATGATGGAATCATGTTATATATATATACTTGGAAAACCTACAATGAAATCCATAGAAATGACCTCCCACTTCCACTTCAAAATTGGAATTGGCTATAGTAGTCCACCTGGATGCTTATCGTCTACCTTCACCCTCTAACAGTCCAAACATCTATCCACAGACTTTGCCATGCCCTTGTTTAGGTTCGGCCAATGATAAAACATATACACTATTGTCAATGTCTTCTTGTATCCTCGGTGACAAGAATACAATTTTGGATGAAACTCTCTAAATATAATATTCTTGAGCTCATTGTTGTTTGGAACATATATCTTGTCCCTATATATGATCAAACCATCTAATGTAAGATGATATTCCACATCATGACCACCTATACCCTACTATAACCTATGCATAAGATTGATGTACCTGTCATCATGTTGTCCTACCTGTAAGACTTGACCCTGTAGATTTGTCTCGTAGGAGCTCATCATTGCTAAATGATTAACCTGTATCCTCATGCTAAGAGCATATGTGACCTTGTTCTCCTTACACTTAATGTGACTAATCTCAATGTCACTCACTAATAATGGCCAACCGTCTAGCTTTCTTAACATTCATATTCAGTTGGTCAAATAGATACCTGTATCCATTGTGATCACTCATCAAGATGAACTATTTTCCAAGAAGATAACATCTCCACATCTTCAAGGCATGGATGATCGTTGCCAACTCAATATCATATATCAGATAATTTTGTTCATGCTTGTTTAATTTTCTTGACTCATAGCATACTACCTATCCTTCCTTCATAAGGAATCCACCAAGTCCTCTCTTGCAAGCATCTGTGCACACCACAAATTATTTGTATAGATATGCAATCTTCAACATTGGAGTAGTTGTCAACAACTCAAAACTTGTTGCACATTTCTCTGTCCATTCAAATTTATTACCTTGCCTCTGCAATGATGTAATAGGATTGTTGGAAATATATTCACTATTGAGAGGGGGGGTGAATCAATAGTGATGGCCTTTATATTAATTTCACAAATTTAAACTTTTTCCCAAACATAATTATCCCTTCACGTGCACATCATTAAGTCATCAAAACAAATAAGAAGTAATAAACTAAAATCATAATAATGATGATAAATCATCCTAGGAAACATAAGCATGGACACACAATAACACAAGTATTTCTGGTGGAAACCCTTTTGGGAGAAAAAAACCCCATTGTTGTTGTGATGCTCATATATTATATTAATATGCTAAACAAATTTACATGGATTAGCTTAAAACTATAAGCCAGAAGTTTGGCTTCCTCTACAATATGCTAGCATCTATCAATTCAAAAATTTGTTTCTCTTATGGATCTATGGACTACCATCCACTGGAAGCTCCCACAACCAACAATCCTCGCCCAACAACCATTGCACTATCCAACTCCTATTGGATGGAGAAAACTCTTCTTAATATGAATCGCCAAATCAATGTCTGTACTGAAGCATCCACACCTTCAATTCCTCCATGTGAACCACGTTTCATAAACGCTTCATAATAGGTTATCAATTTGCTCAACATGAGAAACATAATAGCTCTAGTATTCTGCTCATAAAATATGAATCATAATCTAACCTAGAGAATGTAATTTACTCACTACTCTAGACACCAAAACAATCTCCCAAACAAACAACAAGCTCCCAATTTTCTGCCACAAACTACACACAAATTCATAATATTCTTCCCAACTCAAACTCTATTTTCTTCTCACAAAACTCAGATATATCTCTACATAAAATATGTGAGAAACTACTACATACTATACTCACAATTCCCTCACAAAGTCTTACTCTCACACTCTCACAACAACAAACCAAATCAACTCAAATCCTTCTTCTATTTAGCATTTCATGATATGATTAAGTTAGTAAATGCAACAAGTTATGGAAGACTCAATAAATATGTTCACATGCTTCTATTTGGTTGAGGAAGGCTTCTTGAACAAAAATATCACTAACTCCACTAGCCCTTTGATATCTTCAACCTTGATCAACTTCTAGAGGGACCACAACGTTTTTCCAACCATATATTGAAAATTCCTAATAATAACATCACCCTAACACCAAAACTACTTGAGCAACGTGAGGAATGTAGAGAAAAAATCATGAAATCTCTTAGTCACTCCCTTAGAAACTTCCTATGAATGATTGGAGATATAACCGCTCCCTTGAGCTTGTCTTGTAAGCATCTAGAGCCTAAACCCACTCCCTTGATTCGTCATGCATGCAACTCAAGCTAAGGAGACTCAAAATCATGCTTCATCAACTCATAACTTTCCTAAAATTCTTCCAGAGCTTGACCAAACTATTTATGACCTCTAGAATTCTCTAACACCTTTACAACACTTCTACAAATCACTGCAATATCATGAACACAATCAAAAGTCAAACTAGGTTGACTGGGATGGCTAACAACAACCATACTAAGCAACGGGCAATCAAACTTCTTTGCAACATTCTTGCCATTATTAGGAAGCTTCAATACTGCCAGACATCATCCAACTTCTACACAATCATCTCAAACATCCATAGACCTCTATATCCTCTCCAACCAAAGGTATAACATCATCATCATAAGAGACCTAATCCGGGAAGATGGAGATCAAAGAGACATAATCATCATGACTCCTCAACTCTAAACTCTGTAGCATCCACCGATATTTGTATGCAACAACATGATCACGAATACCATTTTCATGGGAAGGCCTCCAAGCTAGTGCAACGCACCATCATCCAAGCAAGGACCATCTACACCTCAACCATCATCCCCAAGCTAGTCCAAGATAGTAAACAAACCAAATACCATATCGAAGCTAGTCCAAGCTAGTAGACATGCTAAGCATTATCTACACCTCAGTCATTTGCAACCACACATACACATGCATATCCAACAATCCTACAACCCAAGCAACTAGGTTGACATCAATGACAACTAGCCAACACATATGCAACACACATCAATGCCAACAATCTACCCCTTTGAAAACAATGGCAAAGGGCTAAACAGGTCAAGAATGAATGCTATATACTCCTCTACATGCAAGGGGCTACATCAACAAAAGCATAAACTCCACTCAAAGTCATATGCAGGTGATTAGAAATGGAGTGCAAGACTCTCACTCAGTAGCAGCAAACAATGAAACACAAACTGTCTCCGTTGAAGCAACAACATCATAATACATGTCGTAGTGACATCAACAGATCATATCGCCAACACATAGCAGCAATAACATAATGCAAACTACTTGTAGAAACAACATTGATCAACCCCATAGAAACAACACCAAAACATACAACCAACTTTGAGGCAACAACAACAAATAGAACCTCTCCGCAATGTACTCCCCAATAGCAGAAAACTCATATACCAGCAACAAAAATATTTGTCTATAAGTAGAATCTCTTTGATGTAGGTATAGTAAAAAAAATCATAATAATAGGACACAATAGTACGACCAACCATACTCTACTAAAGCATCTCCATGGTTGAATGTAAACTGATTTACATAGTTGTCAATGCTTGCTTGCCACATGTAAGAGGCTACTCCACATGGACCAATGACTATGACCAAAAGATATGCAACAAAATGCATGATCTCATAGGTTTATTACATAGCTACAAATATGATAATATGTTTTTGTACAATTACATCAATAAGCCCATATTAGGCTGAACTATGTCTCACATGACTCTTTCTCATTGCATGCATGACTCTAGATCATCTCTCCATGATAAATATGAGAGTGTACAAGAAAATACATGAAATACATGGTTGTACCGACAACCCATACATAGCTACACTAACTCTCGTAACACATTTACAACATATGCAAAACATGACTCTCAATGTTATGAATGTATAAAACAATGTCACAACGTAGGTACATAGATCATATGTTCAGCCACATGTGCTCTCTATGAAAGAAAGATAGTATTAATATGAATGACATAAGAGAAATGTAGCAACCTATTGTAGCAGCTACAACCACCCTCCAAAATTTTTCCTTAGCTTCATTCTGGAGCCTCCCTATCAACCTTTCACAACATCATGTCTTTCTTCATCAAGTACATAAGATTCAGTGATTTTCTTGTAGAATGACAACATGTCGATCAAATTTTGTTGCATTCCCCTCACACGTTGTTCCTTCAAACTTAGTTCAACTCCTGGCCAAGCAAATCCCTCAAGAAATTGCGCAATTCTAGAGGGAACCCAGCCTTCCCTCTAGAAATTGTGCAATTTTGTCTAGCAGCTAGCTGGGATCCAGAATTGTCCAATTCTTCAGTGAAGCTTCATCCAAAAAATTGTGCAATTCCTCCTAGCAGGGCTACTTTACCCAGGAATTGTGCATTCTTGGGCAGCAGTCAATTGCTATGCCCAGAAATTGCACAAATCTCCTAGGCAGCCAACCTAGCTCCCTTCTAGAAATGCATATTTTATCCCAGCAGTTGAGCAGCCTCGTGTATGTGCAGTTGAGTTGACCAGTTCCCTCCAGGACCAAGAAAAAATGATTTTCATGCATGGGCTACTTCTCCCAAGGCATCATGCTAAGGCATCCATCTATTTAGGGATACTTTTAGTAGTTGGACGTTGCATGTAAGGATCATCTCAGAAACCTCTGACCAAGTGTCGCTCTTCCTAGATTTGTGGCATGCGCATCACATCTTCATTTTTATCAAAACTAATGAACCAGACATCGGAAAGCTCATTCCTAAAATCAACCTTGTAGCTCTGACATCCCACATCGCATCTAGGAGTCTTCAGCACATTCAACTCAGTTGTTTTGGTGTAAGCCCGCTTCCCATGTCTTATGTTTCATTTTTGGCACTTTTTGTGTTTCACTTCGTATGAATGTTATCTTCTTGATTTCAGTGAGCACTTGGTGTCATTTTCATACATACTAGCTTGAACTAACACCATTTTAGTTTTTGTTAACATCTCACTAATGTTGCATGCATGAAACTTTTTTTCACAAACGGTCACCGATTTGGCGACTCGCCTCACCCACATGCATGATGTTACATTTTCTGAATCTGTCATTCACCATTTGCATGCACAATCATTCACTTATGTTTACACTCAGTATCACCATGAATTCACATTCACATTCACTTTCAGATGCCCTTCGACGAGTCTCGGCAGCCTTGGCCATGACTTTGCCTCACCAAGAAAACATTGCTCAATCCTGAGAGGGAAGGCTCTATCTTCCTCTCCAGAAATGCACATTTGTGCCCAATGAATATCCTCCAGCCTTGTATTGCACAATTCTAAGGGACAATGATAGTTGGCTTAGAAAATTACGCAATGTAGTCACTGAGCCTGCAACCATTGCCAGCTAAGATTGCACATTATGCAATTCTAGCAGTCAGTAGCCAGAATAGACTATGCATTGTGCAGTTCCAGCAGTCAGTTAACTTCCTAGTAGCCCAAACTGTGCCTTGCATAGTCTTGGTAGTCACTCTCCCGACCTCCTAGGGAAATCGTACAACCTTCATGTTCAGTCACACAGGTATGTTGCCAATCAGTTATCAAATTCGTTTTGGTTTTCAACTGACAGATTGCTTGCCATGAGTGTTGCATGTCTCTAGGTATTGTAGGTGTTTATTTGCCTCTCAGCAATACAGGTGCAATGGTTTCCAAGAGACAGAGTCAAAGACACCTTTTAGAGCACACTTGGGAATGCAGTCAATCAAGTGTCTATGAACTTGCCTACCCACGCAGACATCAAGTTGTTCATAGACAAGGACAGTAAGACATGATGGAAAAAGAATCACGAACAGCAGTTGAAGGTAGCATACTAGATGCAATGAATGCAAGAGGAAGGTTGTCAACAACACAGAGGTGGAACAAAGTTGCAAGCTCAAGCAGATCCATTTTTGGTGAAAGCAACTTTGGACACTCAGGCTATGAGGTGGTGGAATGACATGAAGATCACATGAAGGCAGAGAACAGAACAGAGAAGGAGTTGCATGTGCTCAAGCAGTAACTCAAGGAAGAACAGGAGTTGCATAGAAAAGAGAATGAGTTGTAGCAAGAACAGGTAAAGCAAGGGGTGCAACATGCACTCATGGATGAAATGGTGCTCGTACAAGTTAAAGATCCATCCCAGCAAATAGCACAGAGCAGACATGGTGAGCAGTGTTGTTGATCACATGCAAGGGAATACAGCAGCATGCATGTCATTTTGCACACGCATGCGATCCCACCCATTCGGCACACTCACTGAGGCAAAGACAAGAACAAAGTCCAACTCGAGCTAAACATGTAGTTGACAATTGATGCACATGACCACAAACACACACTGGAAGATCAACACAGACACTATGCATCAGTGTGTTGTTGGTTTTTCCACACCTAAGAAGACCATGTGCATGCTAACAGATGAGTTGGATGGAGGCACCATACCAATGCACCCGGATGCAATGGAGGAAAGAGTTTTCTTCAGAAAGATGTCACCATGGAGCGCATGCACACCATCACGGATGACCAAGCTTGGCATCAGCTCATCACCTTCACCATCACAGGCATGTCAAAGAGTTAATCTCACCACAACAAATCGAGTATCAGTCATGTTTTGCATGGCTTTCTCAAGCCATTTTTTCTCACATGAGCACATGTGAATTGTAATGTAACATATTCTCAGGTGGAAGTTCAAGTGTCGATAGTTGGATGTAATAGTCATAGAGTAGATGAAGAGTCATGAGGGTAGATGAACCGTCACAAAGGGGAATGTCAAGGGTCACCTCACCCTTTGTTATAAATAGAACCTCATAACTCATTGTAAAGGATGTTGGTCAACCAATCTTTTGATAAGACTATCCTGGAGAGAGCTTGGATAGTATTGTAATGAGCCTTGGCTTCTCCATTACGCAGAGGTAGTACATCTCCTTGGAGGAGTAGGTGGTTGTGGCTATAACATTCTACTATCAGAACTAGTGGTTGGACATGGATGTAATTGTATGGCTGGAACTTACACTTCTTAATACAACAAGGGCCATCATGTTTCATGCATATGTTGTATTATATTCTGTGCTATCTGGTTTACTCTAAATGATATATGTATTGGTTTGCTTATGCATGCATGTATATCTATATGTGTATGTATGTATGAATCTTTCTCAAATGTGTTGTTGGTTTAACCATCACTTTGGATTGCTTGCTAACTTGCCTTCCATGTTGTGATGCATATTCGCTCATGTGTTCCCTTCTTAACGACGTGCTATCATAGCTTTCTAAGGGGTGCACTCATCTCAACCCTCATGTGTTAGAACCTCTCACACACCTTCCTTGACTCATCGCAGTTGTCACACCCTTGCTACCAATAGAGTTATCTTACTTGCTTTTGTGCAAAATTGTGGTCAAGGAATTACCATACGACCCACTATTAGGACTCCTACACCAAAAAGTGTGAGGTCTAATTGGGACTTCTTAATGGGGAGATCCCATTACATGTTGGCGAGTCCAGAACCCTTAACATTTTGGCACTAGAGGGAGGGCCAAATGACAAGATGAGTCCTCACATCTGTTTTGAATCTCTACATATCTATCATGACTAAGTATCGAGTTGCTCTTCCAGAGTGTATGTCTTATGGAAATGATTTCATTATCTTAGATAACTTGTCTCATAAAACATATGATGGTGGAGGCCACGTAGCCTTGTTTAGGCACGCAATCGACACTGTAGCCTCATCTGAAAGGTGTAGAATCTTTGAAGAATACACGACATGTGCAATGTTCATCTACATGCTTTGAGGGCACCCAATGCACTGGTGTGCCATCTTGCCTGAAAAATCTATTCATTCACTTGTTCATTTGGGCATAGAGATAGATCGTGCTTTCTATCACTTTGACCATAAAGCACTCAACAAAGAGATTATGGAATTACAAAAAGCACCCGATGAATCCATTGATCAGTTTTACGCATGTTTTTTTAATCTTGCATATCAATTCCCCGTAGATGATATTGATTGGGAATTTCTTGATGGAAGTTTTGAGCATCTTCTTCACATATCTGAACCCTACTCAGTACACTTTGGTGATGGAGCTACGCAATTGCAGGCAGGCATAGTTGCTGTCACAAGTGACTGTCCACCTTCACCTCATCAAATAGATGAACCACCGCGGAGTGATGTGGGAGATCATGCACACACCTTTGTTGAACTGCCATATCATCCCACCCCACCTATTTTTGATATCTACACAGGTTTAGCTTGTAAACCTGTTGGTTGTCACGTGGATTCATTCCCTCAACCTTCATCCTTGCATTCTATTGATCATCCGGATTGTACTATTTTGTGTTCTCCCATTCCGGACTCCTCAACTCTTGTGAACGAGGATCAATTTGTCGACAGAGTTGGTGTTATGTAGCCAACCTGTGCCATCATTCATGATGAGTGTGTGCGGGAATCTAAAGAAGAACCCGCGGTGAAGGATGACTCCCTTCTAGTCGTGCCTCATCAATTTTATCCTTACATCCCTTGTGATTCTGCCACTACCGATTTCCCCTGTGAAAACCAATTTTTGGATGTTTCTACTTCCGATCATTCACAGGACACTTCAGATGTCAGTCTATCATTAAAGTACAGAGAGGACACATCTTCCTCGGAAAATCCATCCAATTTGTCATCTATCTTTATTGAAAACATAGAGGGTGAAAATCTTTGCTTCCCATTTACCCCTCTACCCGATTCATCAAATCATGAGGATGCTGACAAACATCCTAAATTTTCTAATCTTGGTTATCGTGATCTATCCAGTTCCTCATATAATCATGATGTTGATTCAATTGTTCTTAATTCGTCAAAGACACTGGTATACGATGATATATCTGTCAATGAAGTCGAAACCCCGAAGACTATCAAGGCACTTTAGCCTAAGCTAATGTTTATGTCAGGCCCTCACTGTCCTAAGGTTGGTTTCACTTCCGGTCAGGAAATTGTTGAAATAGTCAAGGCTCCTAATCTCTTCTTTGCAATGAAGATCAACCAAACACCCAGATTTCACTTCCTCTACTCGAACTACATGGCCCCATCGCTCATGCATTGGAGCAATCTTACACAGCAAGGACACATGCACAACAGAAGTGGTTTACCTCTCTCACGTTTTCTTGCATGTCACAATCAAGAGAATGCATACACTCAACATCTACATGTAGTGTAGCATAGCACCATGGCAGCCTCACATAATGCATGTCATGCCTTTCACTCATTTTCATTCTATGGACGATGGTAAGCTCAGAGTGTTTTCTCTTCACTTGTTACATATTTCTTGTTTGTTGGTTCACACTGTTTTCCTACTCGTGAACCATGCCTTCACCAACATGGGTCTACCAATGCACTAGTGGTTGCATTGGAAGTATCACTTCACATGAGATGACCCATGCACTATTAGCTTAGGAGTAGGAGTAGTGTTTGCTTTTGAGCTATTTGCTTGTATACATGTTTTCTTCTTTCTTTGTGTGTTTCTTTAATTGCTTGTTTGTTTTCTTACTCACATTGCTTCTACATTTACTTCTACTTTTTCTTTTCTTTGTTTTTTGTTTTCTTATTTTCGTTCATAGGTTAGTTTAGCATGAAACAAATCATGACTCTTGAAACAAGCTGGGAAAAGTATAAGGGGCCTTACGCAGCTATTACTACTTGGTTATCTGCCATCCTGCCTTTGTATGAAGAACTTGTTACTTTTAGTCCATGATACGTCGATGCAAAATATGTACTCTTTGAAGTGAACCTTGGTGAAAACACAATGCTTGCATGCTAACTAGTATCGCCTACTCTAGTCTGTTTTTTTTGGGTTAACCTTTGTCATCTAAGTCAAGTAGAGTAAGGTTTGGGGGGGGGGTGGGTGGGGAAACCTTAACAGGCACGTTAGAGTTATAATAAACTACTTCTCTATAGGAGCAATTAATTATGCTCTCAATAAGTTAGGATCCCTCTTCTGCCTTTGAAATGAATAAGTGCTATGCATAATTATGAAGTTGAAAAATGCAAAAAATGAAAAATTGGAAGAAGTTTTGAAAAAACGAAAATAAAAAAGGTCAAAGAAGAGAAAGGCTTAATGGGTAGAGAGGTGATGCAAGTAACTCTGCTAGGGTATTGACCAAGCTCACTAGGAGTGGAGCCATGCTTGTGTTCTTATGTGACTCTACCGGGGTACTGTCCAGGCCTGCTGGCAGTGGAGCAACACAAGAGATGAAAATAAGACTATGATGACTATACTGCTTGTGCACCAATATACCCCTCAACACTAATCAAAACAACTATGTTGACTTGGCTTGGAATGCGTTTCAATTGACCAAGAGCTTTGAAAGATGCCACATCTTACAATCAAGAAAGTGTGGAAACCAAGAAGAAATGATAACTGAACGACATTTCCAGAGGTGTTAGACTTGTTTTTCAAAAACAAGGTCCATTAAGAGATCTGGAGTTCTACCAGTGTGTCGCCGTGTTGTAGCGGTTACAACCACCCTCCAAAATTTTGCCTTAGCTTTGTTTTGGAGCCACCCTAAGAATGTTTCACAACAACATCCCTTGCTTCGTCAAGTACACAAGCTTCAATGGTTTTCTTGTAGAATGATAGCATGCCCATCAGATCTTCTTGCATTCCCCTCACAAGTTGTTACTCCGGACTTGGTCCAGCTATAGGCTAAGAAGCTCCCTCAATAAATTGCATAATTATGGAGGGAAACCAACCTTCCCTCCAGAAATTGCACAATTTTGTCTGGTAGCCTCCAGGGCTCCAAAATTGCACAGTTCTACTAGTTAGGCTTCATCTAGAAAATTTTGCAATTCCTCCCGGCAGGGCTACTCAACCCAGGAATTGCACATTCTCGGGCAGCAATCAACTGCTTTGCCCAGAAATTACACAAATTCCCTGGGCAGCTAGCCTACCTCCCTTCCAGAAATGTGCATTTTCTCCCACCAATTGAGCAACCACCTGCATGTGCAGTTGAGTTTATCAGTTCTCTCCGAGACCGAGCAAAACCAATTTTCATGCATGGGCTACTCCTACCAAGGCAGCATGCTAAAGCATCCCTTTATTCATGGATCTACTTTTAGCAGCTGGAGGTTGCATGCAAGCATAATCTTGGAAACCTCCCACTAAGTATGGCTCTTCCTAGATTTGTGGCATGCATGTCACATATTCGATTTTATCAAAACTCATGAACTGGATGCTACAACTCATTCCTAACATTAACCTTGTAGCTCTGACATCCAAAATCGCATCTAGGAGCCATCAGCACATTCAGCTCAACTATTTAGGTGTAAGCCCACTTCCCATGTCTTGTGTTGCATTTTTGGTGCTTTTTGTGTTTCACTTCATATGAATGTTGTTTGCTTGATTTCAGTGAGCACTTACTGTCAATGTGATACATACTATCTTGTACTAACACCATTTCAGTTTTTGTTAACATCTTAGTGATGTCGCATGCATGAATTTACTGTTTTTCACGAACGGTAACTGATTCGGCAACTCGCCTCACCAACATGCATGATGTTCCATTTTCTGAATCTGTCATTCACTATTTGTATGCACAATCATTCACTTATTCTTACACTTAGTATCACTTATTCACTTATTCACTGTGAGTCTCGGAAGCCTTTGCCTACACTCTGCCTCACCAAGACAGTGTTGTGCAATCCTGAGAGGGAAGGATTTGTCTTCCTCTTGGGAAATGTGTATTTCTACCCAGTGACTATCCTCCAGTCTTGCATTGTAGAATTCTAAGGGACAGTGATGGCTGGCCCAGAAAATTACGTAATGCATTGACTAAGCCTGCAACCATTGCCAGCTAAGATTGCAATTTGTACGATTCTAGTAGTTAGCAGCTAGACTGGACTGCACACTATGTAGTTCTAGCAGTCAATCAACCTCCCAGTAGCCCAAATTGTGCCTTGCATAGTCTTGGTAGTCAGTCTCTTAACCTCCTGGCAGAAATTGCGCAACCTTCATGAGCAATGACACAGGTATGTTGCAAGTCAGTTCTCAAGTTCATTTTGGTTTTCGACTAACATATTTCTTTCCATGAGTGTTTCCATGTCTCCAAGTATCACAAGTGTTCATCTGCCTCTCAAAAGTACAGGTAAGATGGTTTACAAGAGAGCAGAATCAAAGACACCATCCAAAGCACACTTGGGTATGCAATCGATCAAGTGTCTATGGACTTTCCTACCTATTAAACAGGTAAATCCCCTCTGCGGACAGAGGCTATCCCACTAGCCCAGAACAGGTCTAGCAACAATCAATCAATGCTACTCTGCAAGTTCCTAGTTGCAATTAAAAAGTGGGTAATGAGCACCTACTTGGATTCCAGCGCTATCGTTTGATGAAGAGATGCTGCTCTCGCTCCTTTGCTCTGGTCGGTCATGATCCTCCACTATCCTCGTAGATGGACACCTGCACATGCAAAGAGAGAACAAACACAAGCGTGAAATCTAGTAAAAGCAACTATACATCAGTCAGAAAGGATGTAATTCACATTAACCATTATTAGACAAATGAGAATGGAACCATAACAGTAGTCATCTATCTTTTATTAATCAAAAACAGAGAAAGATACAACCAATGTTATGACGCTGAGTCCTTCTCTGGCTGGGCAAGCAGCTATGTATGCCTTGCAATAGACCTTCTCTCTCTCAGGATTCTGGCAGCATAACCTCCCTACGCTTCAAGACTCTTACTATCACTCCAGACAAGCGTAATCACAACTAGCATTACTCCAGAACTCCAGAACTCCAGAACTCCCTTGTCTAACGCATGAGGACAGACTTTTATAAATGGAGAAGGGAGGAAGATTCAATGCACCAGGACGCCCATTATGGATCAACATTATCTCCGAAAAGCTACTGAGGATAGATGTCAAGGATGGATGATGACTCTCGACCTCTATCAGATGTATTTTTTCCTCAAAATACTTCATGATCTAAAAGGAAAAACATATGGGTGCGCGTTTGCCAAAAATCATTACCAAACTTAGTTGGTGCGAGTGTTGTTCTAAGACAGAGCGCCAATGGGCGCGCCCCTTTTTGAGGATCTCAGTGATTGGCACGGATAAGACACTGTGTACCTGCACCAATGGAAAAAGGGCACTTTTCAGGGATAAGTTGCAGAAGGTGTCTTCAGGGAACATGAGGTACATACTCAGGGGAACATAATGCAAGTGTTTTTAGGCTATGTCACTGCTCACAGGTCCCGGAATGTATCCTCCAATGTACGAAAACAGGGGTAACAGGGACAGTGACCAATGGTGACAAATTACTATGTAACAGATGCCCCCTAAAGCATGAGGCTCGAGAGAGAGAGGGGGGTGAAATGCGTTACAAGAACACATATAGCTGCCGCCGAGAATTTGCATTGAGAGATACAATTGATAGCTCAAATACATGATGTACGTGGTATGGTCTCAGCCATCCATAAGAGAGTACATAATAATCTAGATCCGTAGTATGGACGCAGCCATCTAGTTAAGATCAATGAATTGACTCAGGTATGGTCGCAGCCATCCAGTGAATGAGTCATGTATCAAGAATCACGCCTGGATTACAACAGACACAATCCAGGGTCTTGCGCTCCATCTCGACCCGAACAGAAGTACAAGTTCAAGCATGTGAATATGTGAGCTGAAGTCAAACATGCATGAACATCGTCTGATTACCAGTCAATATTGGGAACTGTTAACAGACGCGAGAGGTACCACCAATAATGACAATGGCCCTCAAGGTACTATAGGTACAATCTACGTCGTGTGAATTAGTGATCTGAAGTCGAACACCCGTAGAATCATTCAATCGGAGGCCAATGATGAAAACCTCACGTCGAACACGAAGAACCTGCCATTGAGGCATGCAGGGTCTAAGGCATCGGTAGGGAGTCTCTAGATCAGCTTCCTGGATAATGAGCTGAAGTCGACAGGAAGTGACCTTGATCGAAGGTGGGCCATAGTGTTTCCCACATCATCGACATGAGACAGAGAGATAATGTTGTGAATTAAGATGGTATGAACTATCAAACGGAGGTTGTTTCTTTTTAGAGGTCAACTTCTCTTGAACATATTGGCGGCACGACAGTGGAATTGGCAGTATTTGACATCGATGGATCAGAGGTCATGATGACGAGGCAATGAGCAGATGAGAGGTCAAATAGGATTACCCAAACCCACGGAGGCAAGTGAAAAATTAGATGAGATATCCCCACCCCGACACGAAAGCAGAGAAGTGCCATATTTAAGAGCGACATACTGTCGACACAACAATAATTATGATTCCCAAAATTTTCTTTTCCCCCACCATTTCTGGCGAGTACCCCAATTATTTTTAACAAGCTTGATGGGGATAGCATATGCTTGTGGTGTGTCATTTCGACAAAATCCAATGTCATCAGGTTTTAACGAGTCTGACAAAGGAAGAACTCGATGCCTTTTCATGTTTAGAGAGTTTGAAAACACAACAGAAAAGGAAACTCCAGGGGTGTCCTTTTTCGTAAAGTTGTGTCTCTCAGGCCCGAAAAAGTATAAAATAATGCCGGAAAGAACCGCCCGACCATTACGATCGAGGAGTACTTTTCATAAATAGTGATTGCGACCTGAAAAAGTAAAAAAGTGATCAAAAACCACGTCGTTTCGTAACCATTAATGAGTTTGAAACGAGAAAAACCTGGTAATATTTTTATGTTTTAACAGTTGACAAAAGAACTTAAAACGACTGCCCCTTAGTAACGTTTAACAAGCTAAGAGGAATAACTCGGCAATCTTTTCCTCTTTAAATGGTCAGAAAAGAGCTGAAAGAAGACCTCCATTTTTTTTCTCTTTAACGAGTCAAAAAGGAAAAAATACTCAGCAATCTTTTCATATTTTACGAGTTAGAAAAGAGCTTGAAGGTGACTCGGGTGTGGGTTCATTTTTACACAAGCTTGAACCATGGAGAACTCTGCTTGGATTTGGTTTCATGTTTACACAAGCCTGAAACGAAAAACTATGCTTGTTATAAGTTCGCATGCCCCCAGTATAATGACACAAAGTGAGGTACATGCCCCCCAAGCTTCATTGCATCCGACAAAGTGGATGGAATGAAGGTTCACTTTTGAGATCTTGGAAAGACTCAACTTGGAAAGGGAGGTGTTTCATTTTTTAATGAGGTTGACACAGTAAAAGAACTATCCTCATAACCCTTGTTTCATTTTTTAATGAGCTTGACACAAGATCAGGAACTATGCTCAGTACGCCTAATTTCATTTTTTAAGGAGCTTGACACAGGAAAGGGAACTATGCTCCACCCGACCTAATTTCATTTTTTAGGGAGCTTGACATAGGAAAATGAACTATGCTCCGCCCGAACTTCATCATAATGAACAGGAAGTCAGGGCTTCCAAGAGTGGCACTCCCGATGGGAGGTTAATGTCTCGAAAGTCAGGACCTAATGCCCCCAGGACACTATGCACGATGGCAGCATTGCTGGATATAGGCATGGGAGAGGTAGCCACGTAGTTGATCTGGGGTGAGACAGACGCAACTAGTGGATGAGAACCAAGAGGGAAGGGAAATGGTGCCGGAGGGGCTTGTGGAAGAACGAACGATAATTGATCCATTGTCACTATTCTTCCATCGTGTGGAAAGCAAACCACACGGAAAAGTGAATAAACAAGGGCTCCCATGGCATACACATAGTCACGACCAAGGAGAAGACTGAAGTCTAAACAACCTTGGGTAACCGAGACGTCTATATAGACAGTCTTGCCTCCCAAAGTGATAGGGAACTTTGGAAGGATCCCTAATGGTTGACTCGTTCCTCTGTCAAAAGCGGTGAGATTCGGTGCGACAGGTACAAGCGATGGGGAACCCAAAGCCTGCCAAGTAGTAACGGGTATAAGACTAACCGATGCTCCTTCATCTAACACAGTGCCAGGCAGCACCATATGGGAGGCATAGGCTGTGACCCAGAAAGGCACATGGGATGGGAGGGGAGGGGTAGTCAAACAACTCCAATCGAAGGAGATGACCGAACTACTTGGTGGAGGAACCATATGGTTGCCCCCCTGCTCGGAAGGGACCGAATCGCAATTCTCCGGAGAGGCTGGGATGGGAAAACCATCATCGAGCTCAGGAGAATCCGATGAGACGAGAAGAACATGGGAATTTTGTTCTTCCGAAATAGAGTGGTTGACAGGAGGTGAGCTCCAGTCGACACTCTTTCCAACCAATGGTTGGTCTGGAATAGGCTGGGCACAGCCAGGTTTGGGAAGAGGGGCCTAGACAAGAGGAGAATGTGAACCAATCTCATTGTCTGGAGGCGAATGATCTGCAGCTATAGATAGACGTTGATATCCAACGGGGAGTTGGGGCGAGGGAGATGGGAGACTTTCCAAAATAGTGGAAGCTTTATCCATGAGTGGACAAAGGTGAAGGGGATGATTGCCTTCACAAAGTTTGCAGGGGATTCGAATCTTCCCTTTTCCCTTGCCATTCCCAACTGATGAGGTAGCATCACCGTGAGCCTCAGTGGGCGATGAGGGGTGGGCCGAACCACGAGACCATACTTCTAAGATTCTAGGAATGCCAGGACAATCACGAAGAAGATGGTCCTCCTTGCATAATTGACAAGGAAACTTAACCTTCCGCGGAGGAGCGGGAGGGGGCCCGACTTCAGGTGTACTTGAGGGAGTAACAGTTGTGCTTCTAGCCTCTCCCTTAGGAGACTTCTTCTTCTTGTTCTTGTTCTTCTTCTTCTTAGCCACCTGGTTATTCAAATCGAGAATTTCACCAGGCGAAGTACGAGAAGAAGACGTAGAAGTAGGCGTCAAAGGGGAGAGGTCCACCTTAGTTTCAACATGATGTTGTTCAGGTGGAGGGACTGATGGAGTATCAGCCGACACGGTAGGGACCAGAGAGGTTGAAAACAACCAAACAGGCAACCCGACAGTTAACCTTGGAAGGGATAACGTTGCCATATAAGGAGCACCAACATTCCCAAGAGGAGGGGAATGACTAGGATTCCTGTTAGGAGGGGAACTTGGGTTGGTGAACCCTGGAAAATTTGCCATAGAAAAAAGAATCTTGCTTAAGCTAATGCACACAAGATCTAACCAGGTAATTTTATCGTGGCCAAATAAATTTTTAAGACACAGAAACTAAACTTGACCTTTTCATTTTTTAAGAGTCGAGAAAAGGACAAAAAGATGACTCTAGTCTCCTTTGAATGTTTAATGAGCACGAAGTGACAAGATGCTCACTTACACCTTTTCTTTTAGGGAGTCTGAAAAGGATCAAAAGTG
>APFE030925529.1:0-36402 GCA_000404065.3 Pinus taeda | reverse complement strand
AATGCGTTTTTAAGTAAATTTGGTTTATTTTACGGTTGATCTTGAATTAAGTTTTGATTTCAGGTCCTACCGTATGATCTCTCAGAATTACTTAGATGCAGACTACATGCCAAAGAACATCATTTCGTTCAATGAATTCTAACTATGAGAAGGTTAAGAATTTTTCAATCAAACAAAGCGACCTCGAGCAATCAAACAACCTAATGCAACTAATGGTAAGGAAACGAAACTTTTCTTTTGAAAACACAAATCAACGAAATGTTCTTTTCCTTTTAACTATTAAATGCAAAAGATACTAGTTTGATTTTCTTTTCAGTGGCACAAAGCACTTAAATGGTTTCGAGAGATATCTACACCAAGTAAAAGGAATAAAATCACTCGATGAAAAGACAACAAAGTCCCCAAGATACCAAAGTGGTTTTCCAAATCAAAGGAAAAACTAAGGTTAACAAGCTATGTGATCTAAGTTCAACGAGACAAAAAGGCATTCAAAGGAGGAAGGCAATCGCTTGGAACAAAACCAAAACACTTTCAACAATCACCGAGCAAATGCAAGGGAGCAATTAGAGAGCTGACTGACCCAAAAGAAGACCAAAAACACCTAAGGGAGGCTCAACACACAAAGCCACTAGATGCCCTAGGGCTAGAAATGTGAAATCGATAGAAGAAGGCAAACACCCAAAGGGTAAAGGTAATCTATGCAATTGTAATTTATGCACAATTCACTTGAAAAGTGTGCAAACGTAATCTATGCACAAATGAGAACTCTAATTATGCAAGTGTGATCTATGCAAGAGAATTCTCAAACACAAGATGATTCTAATGTAATCTAAGAACCAATC
The DNA here is from genome assembly GCA_000404065.3 of Pinus taeda. Classification (NCBI taxonomy): domain Eukaryota; kingdom Viridiplantae; phylum Streptophyta; class Pinopsida; order Pinales; family Pinaceae; genus Pinus; species Pinus taeda. Next base: position 35,560 of record APFE030925529.1, on the reverse strand, counting down.
AAGTACAAATCAAGATGACCTGTCAAAGCAAGGAAAAACACAAAGACTTTCAATGAACCATGTGATCTAAGTTCAGATGAAGTCAAGCAAAATCCAAACAAGCTAGAAGGGAATCACTCGAAGCATAGAATACCAAACTTTCACAACCACTAGAGGAGTGCGGAAAACAACCAAAAAGTTGACTGGATTATCAAACCACAATTTCCCACAGAAGGCTCGACATGCAAAGCCACTAGGTGTTCTAGGGATAGGATACAAAATCGATAGAAATAAGCAAACAACTGAAGCGTAAAAGTAATAACCAGTCACACAAAGGTCTAACACACTTCCAGAAGCTCCAAAAGATATAGAAAAAAAAAAGTTCGAGTTTAAGGAGCTTTCAACTAACAAACTGGCAAAATTCACAGAGCTGGCACGACTGTGAATCTGCAACTTGCGCTATTCAGGAATTGGCACGAGTTCCTGTTGTGAAACATGCGCCAAATGGCGCGAATATCAAAGGAAAAAATGCGCCAACCGTGTTTGCTGACCCAAAAAATAAACGAGACAAACCAGGGTTGGGCCAACAGTGCTCAGAAGGATCAAACAACAAATAAAAATTTTAAAACTGACCCAGAAAGCTCATTAACTCAGGCAAGCAAGAGAAAACTAACATGCAAGACAAACTCCAAATAGCTTCTCCCTAGTGGAGTCGCCAAATTGTTAAACAGGTAAATCCCCTCTGCGGACAGAGGCGATCCCACTAGCCCAGAACGGGTCTAGCAACAATCAATCAATGCTACTCTGCAAGTTCCTAGCTGCAATTAAAAAGTGGGTAATGAGCACCTACTTGGATTCCAGCGCTATCGTTTGATGAAGAGATGTCACTCTCACTCCTTTGCTCTGGTCAGTCACGATCCTCCACTATCCTCGTAGATGGACACCTGCACATGCAAAGAGAGAACAAACACAAGTGTGAAATCTAGTAAAAGCAACTATACATCAGTCAGAAAGGATGTAATTCACATTAACCATTATTAGACAAATGAGAATGGAACCATAACAGTAGTCATCTATCTTTTATTAATCAAAAACAGAGAAAGATACAACCAATGTTCTGACGCTGAGTCCTTCTCTAGCTGCGCGAGCAGCTATGTATGCCTTGCAATAGACCTTCTCTCTCTCAGGATTCCGGCAGCATAACCTCCCTATGCTTCAAGACTCTTACTATCACTCCAGACAAGCATAATCATAACTAACATTACTCCAGAACTCCAGAACTCCCTTATCTAATGCATGAGGATAGACTTTTATAAATGGAGAAGGGAGGAAGATTCAATGCACCAGGACACCCATTATGGATCGACATTATCTCCGAAAAGCTACTGAGGATAGATGTCAAGGATGGATGATGACTCTCGACCTCTATCAGATGGATTTTTTCCCTCAAAAGACTTCATGATCTAAAAGGAAAAAACATATGGGTGCGCGTTTGCCAAAAATCATTACCAAACTTAGTTGGCGCGAGTGTTGTTCTAGGACAGAGCGCCAATGGGCGCACCCCTTTTTGAGGATCTCAGTGATTGGCGCGGATAAGACACTGTGTACCTGCGCCAATGGAAAAAGGGCACTTTTCAGGGATAATTTGCAGAAGGTGTCTTCAGGGAACATGAAGTACATACTCAGGGGAACATAATGCAAGTGTTTTTAGTCTATGTCACTGCTCACAGGTCCCGAAATGTATCCTCCAATGTACGAAAATAGCGGTAACAGGGACAGTGACCAATGGTGACAAATTACTATGTAACACTACTCATGAAGACATCAAGTTGTCTGTAGACAAGGACATCAAGATATTACAGTAGAAGCATCACATTGAGCAGCATCATGAACAACAACTGAAGGCATCATACTGGATGTGATGAATGCAAGAGGAAGGCTTTTGACAACAAAGAGGTGGAACAAAGTTGCAAGCTCAAGCAAATCCACTTGTGGTGAAAGAAACTTTGGAGACTCAAGCTATGAGGTGATGGCGTGACATGAAGATCGCACGAAGGCAGAGAAAAAATAGAGGAGTTGCAAGTGCTCAAGCAACAACTCAAGGAAGAACAAGAGTTGCATAAACAAGAGAATGAATTGCAGCAAGAACAGGTACAACAGCAGGCACAACATGCACTCATAGATGAAACTACACCTGTATAAGTTAAACATCCATCCCAACAGCTGGCACAGAGTATACATGGCGAACAGTGTTGTTGATTACATGCAAGGGAATATAGAAGCATGCATGTCATTGTGTGCACGCATGTGATCCCACCCATTTGGCACACTCACCGAGGCGAAGACAAGAAGCAATTCAAACTGGAGCTGAACATGTAGTTGACAGTTGATGTGCATGACCACCAGCACATGCTGGAAGATCAAAATGGACACTATGCATCAGTGTATTTTCGGTTCATCTGCACCCAAGAAGACCATGTGCATGCTAACAGACAAGTTGGATGGAGGATCCATACCAATGCACTCAAATGCAACAGAGCCAAGAGTTTGCTTCAACAAGATGTCACCATGGAGCACATGCACACCATCATAGGTGACCAAGCTTGGCATCAACTCATCACTTTCACTATCACAAGCATGTCAAAGAGTTGGTCTCACCACAACAGACCGTGTTTCATTGATGTCTTGCATGGCTTTCTCAAGCCATTTTGTCTCACATGAGCACATGTGCATTGTAATCTAATGTCTTATCAAGTGGAAGTTCAAGTGTCAATAGTTGGATGTAACAACCATAGAGTAGATGAAGAGTCATGAGGGTAGATGAACTGTCACAAAGGGGAATATCAAGGGTCACCTCACCCTTTTCTATAAATAGAACCTCATAAATCATTGTAAAGGCTTTTGGTCATCCAAGCTTCCGATAAGAATATCTTGGAGAGAGCTTGGACAATATTGTAACAAGCCTTGGCTTCTCCACTATGCGGAGCTAGTACATCTCTTTGGAGGAGCAGGCAGTTGTGGCTGTAACATTCTACTATTGGAACTAGAGGTTCGACATGGATGTATTATATGACTAGAACTTACACTTCTTAATATAACAAGAACTAGCATGTTTCATGCATATGTTGTATTGTATTCTATGCTATCTGGTTTACTCTAAATGATATATGCATTGGTTTGCTTACACATGCATGTAAAGCTATCTATGTATGTATGTATGAATCTTTCTCAAATGTGTTGTTGGTTTAACCATCACTTTGGATTGCCTGCTAACTTGCCTCCATGTTGTGATGCATGTTCGCTCATGTGTTCCCTTCTTAACTGTGTTCTATCACAGGTTTCCAAGGGGAACACTCATCTCAACCCTCATGTGTTAGCACCTCTAATGCACCTTCCCTGACTCATGGCAGCTGTCACACCCTTGCTACCAACAGAGTTACCGGACATGCCTCTGTGTGAAATCATGGTCAAGGCATTATCATACAACCCACTACTAGGACTCCTACACCAAACGGTCTGAGGCCTAATTGGGAATTCTTACTGAAAAGATCCCCTCACATGTTGGTAGGTCCAGCACCTTCAACACAATATCTCCCAAAAATCAACCACGAATCAATATTTCCACAATAGTAATCGACAACCCATAATACATAGTGCTCAACAATAATATGCATCAACAACATCATGAACCAGTAACATATATCATCATCATTATTGATAAATATAGCATCCAAGCAACCCAATATATCATCTCTATATAAAAAAAATGTAGTAGCAACAATAACCATCACATGGAGCATGAACCTCTACAAGATAAGAAAAATTGATATGTTCAATGAGGTAATGATAATAGCAGCATCTCATTAGCAACCATACTAGAAAACATAAGCATCATCATATGTAGCAGCAACATCAATAAGCATCATGTACCATCATTATACTAGTATCTATGGCACCAACACATGCATTAAATCATCAAACCAAGTTGCATAGTACATGCCAACTGCATGGAAAACCATATAGAAAACATATATGATCAAACATAGACATCTGCAACGAATGATCACATAGCATGAGATGCATAGCCAACTCCTCCAAGGAATCATGAAGCCATCAAAATATGGAAGCATATAAATTTCTCCCCCTAAACATGTGTCATCTCTCCTCCTAATCACACCTTAGAAAGGACAACATCAGTACCAAAAATAAAATCCATAATAATGAAATCATAAGCATCATCAAAAATAACTTCTCAACAAGTAGATATATTCACATATATTTCACTAGTTATGGCAACACCACCAATGATTCTACATGAAAAACAAGATGCACCATAGCTCCCCTTGAGGCCATGTAAGCCTCATCTTCTTCTTGCCAACCATTGATGCGCTTTCTTCCTCCAAATTTTGAGTGGTTTCTCTATTGGATGCAGATGTCCAAATATCCTCATGTTGGGCATACTTTGAATATTCTTCATTCTTTGTTTTGGTGGCCTCAAGTGTCTTGCAGTGTTTCAATCCTTGGCCAAATGACCAATATTATCACATATGTAGCATCTTATATGACCAATAAATGGAGGAAAATATTCGAATGTTTTGATCCTCCTTTTACTCCTCAGTGTATGAAACATGCATTCAATAGCCTTGTGGCCAAATCACTGCATGAATAGCAATAACCATATAAATGACTATTATACCTAATTTTGGTTTAAATTCTTTGCATCCATGATTGAGGTTGCTTCTCCTTTCTCTACTTCTTTTGATGAGAATACATGATGTCATCACTTTTTCAATTTGCTTCCATATTTCCATGTTTTCAATAGTTGTATAATTTTCTCCTTTTTAATCTTCTTTCAGCTACTCTTATTAGGTTAGAAGATTTTATCTCTTTCTCATAATTTGTTGCTTGGTGTCCATTTACTCCACAAGTCAACATCTGTAGATTTTTTTCTCCTTATTTCACTTTTTTCTATTATTATTATTTTTCTCCATCTTTGATTATTGATTGTGTTGATGGCTCCCTTTCTTGTTATTTTTTCTATTTCTATCATTGGTTATTCTTCTAGCAACAATTAAACTGGTTTCTCCTTTGTGTATGCTTCAATTTGATTTGATAGGTGAGGAAGTGGTTTTCTTCTCTAAATCATTTCTTAGTGAAACCACTTATGCTTCCAATCTCTCACATTCCTCATCCTTATTTCTATACTTCTTTCTTATTTCTTCCTCAATCTTATTTTCCTTCTCAAGTTGAAATTTCAATTCATTGATCTCTTCTCTTAGGCCATTTTCTTTCTCATCAATAATCTACAAAATTATTTTCTGATCTTTACATGCAGTGCTTAGTTTTCCTACTTCAGTAGATAATTCCTTGATTACAGTCATTTTTGATTCATATTCAGCCTTAATGTGAGCAACATCCTTCTCATCATCACTATCAAACTCAAAAGAACCATCAAAATTATAATTAGCAAATTCCTTAAAAATGTTACCTCATGACACATCTGATTCAAAATTTGTAGCTTCTTTTGCAATGAATAGATTTCCTTCCTTTTTAAAACTTCTTGTATTTTGAGACACCCTCTCCCTTTTTTGGCCATGATCCATGATCCACTCTCCAATTATTCAAGATTCACTTAAGAGCACTAGCTCTGATACCAATTGTTGGAAATATATTCACTATTGAGAGGAGGGGGATGAATCAGTAGTGATGACCTTTGTATCAAATTCACCAATCTAAACTTATGCCCAAGCTTAATTATCCTTGCACATATACATCATTAGATCATCAAAACATATCAGAAGTAATAAACTCAAATCATAACAATGATGAGAAATACAAGCATGCACACAAAAGAACACAACTAATTCTGGTGGGAACCTTTTCAGGAGAAAACCACCCTGTTGTTGTTGCGCTGCTCAAATCATCTATTAATTTATAGAACAAATTTACATGGATCATATTACAACCATAAGCCAGAAGGCTTGGCTTCCTCTATAGTATGTTGGCATCTATCAATTCAAAAATTTGTTTCTCTCGTGGATCTACAGACTACCATCTGTTGGAAGCTCCCATGACCAACGATCCTCACCCAACCACCATTGGACTGTCAAAATCATATTGGATGGGCAAAACTCTTCTTACTATGAATCTTAGAATCATTGCTCTATTAAATCCTCCACGCCTTCACTTCCTCCATGCGAACCACATTTCAGAAATGTTTCATACTAGGTTCTCAATTCTCTCAACATGAGAAACCTAACAGCTGTAGCATTATGATCATCAAATCTTAATCATAATCTAACCCAGAGAAAGGAATTTATTCACTACTTCACACACCAAAACACTCTCCCAAACATACAACAAGCTAACAATGTTATGCTGCAAACTACACACAAATTCTGAATCTTGTTCTTAACTCAAACTCTAATTTCTGCTCACAAAACTTTGATATATCTTTGCATAAAATATGCGAGCAACTATTGCATGCTCTATTCACTCATACTTACATCACAAATTCATACTCTCATGCTCCCACAAAACCAACCAAACTAACTCAAAGCCTTCTTCTATTTATCATTTTTTGACATGATTAACTCAATAAATGCAACAAGTTATGGAAGACTCAACAAATATATTCACATGCTTTAGATTTGGTTGAGGAAGGCTTATTGAAAAACTAAATCACTAAATACACCATCCCTTTGATATCTTCAACCTTTATCATCTTCTATAGGACCCACAAACATTTTCCGACCATAAGTTGAACATTTGTGATCAATAACATTGCCACAACACCAAAATTGATTGAGGAATGCAAGGAATGTGGAGAAAAACTCATGAAATCCCTCAGCTTCTCCCTTAGCACTATCCTCTAAGTGTCTGGAGCTATAATTTCTCCCTTGAGACTATCCTGCAAGCGATTGGAGCCTAAAACCACTCCCTTGACCCTTCATGCATGCAACTCGGGCTAAGGAAACTCGAAATCATGCTTCCTCAGCTTAGAACTTGAATCAACTTCTTCCAAATATTGAAAAACCTCTGTAGGACTTATGGAAGTCTATGATTCTACAACAATTTTACAATTTATTGCAACATCACCAACATCATTACAAGTCAAATTCGGTTGACTAGGATGCCAACTATTAACCATATTAAGAAATTAGGCCATAAAACTTCTTTACAGCATCCCTTCCATCAGTAGGAAACTCCAATACCTATCAGACATTCTCCAACATCTACACAACCATCTCAAACATCCATAGACATGTATATCCTCTCCAATCCCAATTTATAACATCATCATCATAGAAGACCTAATCCGGGAACATGGAGACCAAAGAGACCTAATCATCACATCTCCTCAACTCTAAACTCTATAGAAACCACAAATATCTATATGTAGCAACATGATCATGAATATCGTCATCATGTGAAGGCCTCCAATCTAGTAACACACACCATCATCCAACCAAGGACCATCTAAACGTCAACCATCATCTCCAAGCTAGTATACAAGCCAAGGACCATCTCCAAGCTAGTCCAAGCACGTAGACATGTTAAGGATCATCTACACCTCAATCATTTGCAACCACACATACACATGCATATCTAACAATCTTCCCCAAGCAACCAGGTTGACACCAATGCCAACCAACCAACACATCTACAACCCAAGAAACCAGGTTGACATCAATGACAACTGACCAACACATCTACAACCATGCAACACACATCAATGCCGACAAGGATATGCAATGCTAGAGAAGTTCATGATTAACCTCCTCTAATAATATACTAGCTCCATAAATGATCTTACCTCATCCACATTCCTAGGAGTTTTTGATTCCATGATAACTCTTATCTTCTATGGATCGACTTCTATGCCTTCCTTCCAAATCACATGCCCCAAGTAGTGTACCTTCATCTAAAAGAAACTACAATTTCTAAGCTTAGCATACAATTGATTCTCTCTCAACAATATCAATACTATTGCTAAGTGATTGGCATGCTCTTACTCATTTTTAGAATATATCCAGATGTTATCAATGAATAGAATAACAAACTTGTCTGTATAAAGACGCTACACACTATTCATTGAGCACATGAAAGTAGATATAGCTTTAGTCAAACCAGATGGAACTACGGCAAACTCATAACTCCCATACTTGGTCTTGAAATTTGTCTTGTAAATGTCGTCTTATTTAATGCGTACTTGATGATATCTTGATATCAAATCAATATTCGAGAACATTTTTGCTCCCTTCTTGATGGTCACATTGTTTAACTGCCTATGATCAAACATTATTCGAGAACATTATTGCTACCTTCTTGTTGGTCACTTTGTTTAATTGCATGGCCTAAGAGTACCATCCTTGTTCTTCACAAACACTATTGTTGCACCCCATGGAAATACACTTGGAACAATGTATCCCTTGTCAAGAATTTCCTTCAACTGCAACTTCAACTCCACCAAATCTAGAGTGGTCATCCTATTTGGTGCCTTCAATGTTGGTGCTTCCCTTGATACCAACTTAATGGAAAATTCCACTTCTCTGTGAGGCAGAAACTTTGAAATTTCCACTAGAAACACATTCAGAAACTTCTACAAGATCGAGTACCTTCTCAATACCTCTGCATCCTCAAAATCCTTACCTTTATCTCTAAAAATATGCATTGCAAATAACACACACATGTTTCTACGATTGTGCTTTTCCTGCATAGATGTCACCATTCTAACTGATGTTTCCTTCTTCTTACCCTACAAAACTCTCAGTTCTCCATTGTCATGCAAACACTCAATAGCCTTATCATAACAATCCACCTTAATCCTTTGAAGATACAACTAGTCCATACCCAAAAGAATACTATATGATCCCAACAACAATACATTCAAATGTGTTGAGGTAGGCATACCTTTCAACTTGAATGCACAAGCTCTTACCAAATGATACACTCTCTTATTTGTACCTATAACCAACTGAACTAACCAAGATTCCACATGCACATCTTTATTCAAACCACCCTAATCCATGAGGTCGGGACTAACATAACTATAATTAGATCTAGGGTCAATGAAGATGGAAACAACTTGATCACAAAGCTTACCATCCATTTCGATAATAGTTGCCTGGTGCTCTTCCTTCTTGTTATCCAACGATGCATAAATTCGTGGAATGCTCTACCCAACATCCCCAACTATCTGTGCTTCCTATGCACTGTAAATCTGAAGCCTACCACCCTAATTTTGCGAACAATCCCTCTTAGGATGCTCCTTACCACATTTTCAACATTACAACCATACTGTACCATCACTTATATTTCTCTACCCTCCATGTTGTGACCCACTAAACTTATTGTAAGGTGCAACATTTTCTTTCTCACTTACATCTTGGGGCCTTGTTCTCCTTGGCTGCCATTTACCTTTAGCTTTGTCTTTCCCTTTCCAAACTTGTTGAGATTTCGTCATATGCTTTGATTACTCATAAAAATGCTTCAATTTCGCAATAAATTCATCAAGCGACTAAGGATCATGATATTCAATCTGATCTCAAAATGCTAATGGAAATCTAGTGACAAATATATGAACTTTAGCTTTTCCATCCTTAAGATACGGTACATACCTTAATAACTCCAAGAACTTTGCCATATATTCCTCATATGTCATTGATCAAATCTTTAGCTCATAAAACTCCTTGGCTTTACTGTCATAATACCTCTCTAACAAGCACTTCTTCTTGAAAGTTCTCTTGAATTCATGCCAACTCAACTCCTTTATCTTCATGTCTCTAACTCGCTTCACATCTTCCCACCAAATGTCTTATTTCCCTTTAAGGCTAGAGATATCTATTTTGGCCTTCATATTCTCTGTGTAATCATGCAAGTAAAAGAATTTATTCATCCCAAGTGGTCATGCCTCTGTATCCTCCGACTTCTTCAAGTCTTCATCATAGGTAGATGGATTTGATTTCTTGAACTCATCTGGAAAATATCCCATGTCACTCCTCCTATAAAGATGATATCGATGATGATCACAATGCCTGTAAGAACTAGAACTAGAATAGAACATGTATCCATCACCTCTCCTATACAGAGTATCCAAGAGTCGACCATCTCTGATCATGTCATATATATCCGACCTATTCCCACCATGAGATCTACTTCCATATGCCCCATTAGTCAAATCCTCCTACTCATGGTTAATCTTAAGTGGTCCCTATCTATGCAATTCTAACAAACTCTGAAGGGTTATTGCATTGAATTCTGATTGTTTCTCTTGTTCCTGAATGATCATGTCAATATCTTCTTTGCAACTTCTTATTTTTTCCTTCAAACTTCTCAATGTGTCTGCTAACTCAAAAGAGTGCACAACAGCACACTGTGCATTTGATCCATAGGGATAATCTCGTGAAATGTAGTCTACCATCTTGCTATTCATCTTCAATCACTTTCCTACAAGCATACCATGTCAGCTAAAACCAAAACATAACATAATAAACATACCTCAATATAGTTTGGGGGTGGGTATATCATCTGCAAGATCAACCAAATTAGGACGATACATGTAATGATAATCACATCAATATATAAAACCAATTTAACCACTACCTAGTTATCAATTCCTAAACATACAGACCACATATCATGGCCTCATGCATGACAACTAAAACCACATCAATTTATGCATAAAAATATATAAGCATTGACATGCATAACCAATTCATAACCGACATACACTTATGATGATCACATCCAATAACACACCATCCACTTTCATATGGCAACACCACTCCAACCATGGTCATCACCATGCATACAAAACAAGTACATATACCACAAGCATAGAGAAAATATATATGAAAATGACATGAATGCATGAAAAACACACTGCCCATCTAGTCCAAGGGGTGAACCATGTTCTAATACCACTCGGTAACACTCAACTCCAAAATTTAACCAAGTTAACCGGTCCACTGGGGTAAACATGTGATGAGAGGCTACTATGATGTGATTTAACTCCCCATGTAAAGCTAAGGAAGTGTAACCCACAAAAAAAACCATTATGACCTTCAAAACATGTTACAAAACCTTCAAGAGCCAACCAAACCTTCCAGGTGACCAACCCCTAAGGAAACATGACATTTTATTGATTTGGACCCCCAACCCCTCCCATGAAAATCCATGCATGCAACTAAGGCCTTCCATTATCTCCCACAAGAAGGGCATGCCAGTCATTATGGACTTTTCTAGCTAGTTCTAAGCTAGCGACCCCAAATTATGTGCCACTTTTTTAGGGCTAGGGCTCAAGCCTCTGCCCATAACTTCATGAAACTTTCAGAAATGACAAATATCATTGGACAAAGGTACTAATGCAAAAACTTGATAAATGACTTGACAGGACCCCCACTAGCCATGATAGAAATTTCATCAAACATGTCACAAATATGCATTCTACAGGTTATAACAATAGATCTAAGCATAGGGGTCTCATAATTATCTAATATTTGTAAATAAGCATTGTTTCCATATGAAAATAGTTTCATTATCATCTATTAGGTCATATATTCATTGTACATTCATTTTCAAATTAAAACATGACGCAAGCCATACATCAATTCAATCATAAAACATATTATAACCAGCATATAACCAACATAAATAATAAGGATATAACATCCATATAATCCACATATAAGCTAGTACATTTACAAATGAAATACCAAGGAAAAGGAACTTTAATTGTTCAATGCAAAAGCCAACCAAGTATGGGACTTCCATGAACCACTCGACTGTAGATTGGCTGAACCAAATCTTTGTTTCATTGAATCACCCCTATGCCATATTCCAAGCATGAATGTAGGACTCAAAATCAAACCAAACGAAGTTTCCTTAGGCTTTACTGCAATCCTCACTGGATCACTAGGGGATAGAAAAGCATGGATGCCACCATATTTCTCCACCTACACCATGAGGAATTTTCCTATCTACTAGTCTCTAGGGTTTGCCATATATCATGTCATACAATGGTCGAAGATTTGTAGGCCTAATCAAGGCTCCACACTCCAAGACTTACCTTATATTCCTCCATTCACCGGTCAAGGATATCTAGGCCTAATCGAGGGCACACACCTCTAGGCTTTATTATGTATCCTGCCATTTAATAGTTGAGGATTTCTATGCCCACCGAGGCAGACAAAATCCAGGTTTACCACAATCCCAGTATGGTTCAAGGATTCCTAGGCCATGTGTTCTTTCCTTTAGGGACCACCTCACTCAGTTTCGAAACCATTTGACAATCAAGCTCAATTGAATACAAGAGAAACAATCACACCATGGCTATCCAGAAATGGAATGGAAAGGCTTAAGAACATTGTTACACCTAGCAAAACCCATGTCAATGACAACAAGAGAACCAAATACACACATGCATGTACCATGCATGCCAAATCTATAAAGGAAATCACAGATGAAAATTGATACCTGCAAGTAATATCAATGTAGTTGCTTGATCCTACTCTTCCTTGCTTGAGATTTTCCTTCCTCTTTTCCTTCTTTTCTTTCCTTGATGAAAAGTTAAAGTGCTCCAAGTGTCCAAGAGTGTGAGAGAGGGAGAATAGAGAAAGAGCTCCAAAAATGATATGGCAAAAGGTACCAACTAATCCACATAAGCCTTTTTATTAATGAGACCTCTATTTTCTTCAATTATCCGTTATTTTCTTTCATTTTCCTCCTCGCATGCAACTTGTGACTTTTCACCTTCCTTTTCTCCTAATTTTCATTATTTTCATAAATAAAATGCCAATTAATGCCTCATGCCTTTCTAAAGCCTTTTCCATTTCTTTTCAAATTTCCTTATTCGTAATAAACTAAATAAATACTCACACTAAGATTTTTTTCCCAACACTCAGCTTGGAATACTTGTCTCATGACCATGGTTATTATTTTGTCTTTATTAACTATATTTACATGGAATTTTTAACAAGGTTGTTATAACTCTGAATTGTGTTACAATGAGGCTCAAGGAACTTTTTTATTATTGAAACAAAAGGGAAAACTCTAAACCACCAATACCCAAACCCCAGGAGATGAAACACCAAGAGTTTGTGGGCCTCGTTGGGGTTAGTTCGGCAACCAACTTCTTGGGGTCGTAACTTGGTCATATGATATCCATTCGGTGTGTACAATAACTCATTGGAAAGATATCTCTGGGTAACATGATTTGCTACAGACCCTTTCCTAATGCAATGGGTCTATTGTGGATATAAAAAATATATATATATGTTTAGGGGGTTAAAACAACTATGGAAATTTGGGCCCTGGAAAATTGCTAAAAATAGTAAATCCTAGAATAATAAAGGAAACATATGAAACTAAATGGAGGTCTAGGTGGAGTATCTGGGTGGCCACCAATATCCACCTGGATCATTTCTCAAATTAAATCTCTCTGAAGTGGATGAATCATGCTCATGTTAATTAGTAAATTAAAATAAAATATAACAATTATGCAAGAAAATCAAACATAATAAAATTTTCCAAATTGACCTTGTAAACAAAGTTCTAACTTTTATTAAAAAATATATTTTGTGCAATTTTTTGTCTTGATAAAATTTAAAATAGTTACCTATAAGTTTTCATTGATTGCAAATTCAAAATAACTCTCAAAATCCAATTTTGATGCCTACAAATTTGAAAGTTTATAATTTTACCCAAGATCAAAGTTGTACATTACCAATAATAAAACACTTTGAAATTGACATATGAGCATGTGTTTTAAAGTCCTATCCATCTTAAACACTTTTAAATTAACATGTGAGTATGTGTTTTAAAGTCCTATTCATATTCTTGATTAATAAACATGGTTTACTAATCAAAGTTCATATACAGAAATTAACCTCTCTCAAAATTGTTTCAAAACTCTTGACGAAGACAAATATTATAATCTTAACATTTTGAACTATTTTGATTTCGGTATGGTTATCTCTTATTTCATAATATAGGGACAATCCAAAAAGCCAAATTTTAAAATTCCAAGATATTTGTGAAGCTTAAAAAAGACCCAAGAGAGTATTACTTGAATGACAGTTTCATTGAGTATGTTATACCATTACCAAAAGAGAAAAATAAATTTTAATTTTAAACTTCTCATAGAAAAATTTTCACTTGTACTCTTGGCTTTATTAAACCAAACTTTTACGCTCACCCGCTAGGCAAACTTTTTACACTTTGGACTTCTACAAAAGAATTATGAGAGAAAACTTTTCAAACTTGAGCTTGGTTCATTCACCTAGTACATCGGATCAATTGGAAACATAAAACTTTGTTTTTATCTCAATACTTCTGGGGCTTTGTAAGTTGTTTACATTGGTGAAGAAATTTTTGGTTGGATAAATGAGATATTATTTTTTCTACCGAGTTTCAAATTTTATAAGGAGGATATATTTCACATTTTGTAATAAAGCCCAAGAAGTAGACTCCCTCATTTTTGGCTTATAAATTGTTGGATATACTTTTGGTGTTATCGTGACAATAGTTAAATTTCATCTTGAGATTGGCCAAATTACTCTAAGTTATTCATCATGATTGAAAAAAAATATAAACTTCTCGAAGTAGCCAATGCTTTAAACAAAAAGATAGGAAACTACTGAGTAGTTATCCCAAAATCCCTCCCCAACCTTCATTCAAACAACTTTATGGGAAACCCACATGTAGGCCACATGGAGATTTTGCTAGATTTCCATTTGTTGTGGTCCAAAACAAGAAACACTTATATTGAATGAATCCTGAATGTATTGAAGGGGTTTGGTAATCATCTCAACTTATATATGATTGGTGCAATTCACTAAAAAATATGCCCTTCCCCAATAATTTTGAGTTGAGAAGCCCATTCTATAACCCAGCGTGAAGGCGATGCATAAGTATATTCATGCTCAACTTGGACTTGACACATGTCCCTCTTAAAATTAAAATTAGATATTCTTTATGTAGAAATGAATATGCTATGCATGTCTAATTAGTTATATGACCTCATATAATTTCATATAAAGTAATTACAAGTAAAATAATCAAGGTTTAATATTTTAACACGTGATTCAAATAAACAACTATTTGAATATCTATGTTAACTAATATATATCTATATGATTTAAAAGAAAATATTTTATTGTTGTATATAGTAAAATATCCAATATGGGTTACGAATAAAGTATTTTAATATGCATTAATATTGACATATACTTAAAAATATATTAATAATAAAAAAACCATATTAATGTACACTCATAAAATGCACATGTTATGTAAAATGTGTTATATATTATTTTAAAAAATTATGTAAGTTTTTATGGTTACAACAATTGAAGTGGTCTCATTATTTTACTCTTTAATCCTTTCTTTGGTATATGATTTTTTGTGGAAATCCAGCAAAGGGTTTTTGGACTAACGAGTTTAAGTTTGGTAATCTATATATAATTCAAAAATACTATTTAAACAATGAAAAATTACACATTTTTTGCACTCTAAAACATATTTGCAACTAAAGAAATTTGATCCCTCTCGGCTCATGTTAGATATGTGCTTAAGATGGATCTATGCCAATATCCTTACAAGAATATTTTTTATATAACTAAATGTAAACTAACTGAGTTACATCAACATCTATAACAATTTACTTTGCATTTTTTTCCATAAACCAATATAAGACATAGAATTTGGCATTTACTTTCTCGTGTTCTACGAGATGAGCTAGGAAGAATCTTGGTATTATGGGTCAATTTATTTATTTATTTTTATTTTTAATTTTTTCGTAGCTGAAATAGAGAAATAGTCTAGATGATCAGTAATTTTCTAGAAGGAATCTAGTATACATTGTTAGTCAATTGTTGGATAAAACTAGAAATGACATTGAAGGTTCAGCCTCACTTATAAATGGATTCAAGATGCTTATGCTTCTTGTCTGGATCATAGAGGTAAGTGATGAGTGCATTTGTTTTCATCAGCAATGTGGGCCATAGTTTTGCACAGTTCTACATCTTTCTCCTGTAGAGCAGGGAACATACCATAGGGGTTTTAGATTTTGTGTGGGTTTCTAGACCACATGTTGGCTTAAGGGGGGTTGAACCGGGTTTAGAGTTGTTCGTGCCAACCAAAAAAACTCTAACTGCTGGCCCTTTCGTCAACAAACTACATAACGTAGGTTGTTGTCTCAGCCGAAGTAGTATTGGGGGATGCTAGAATCAGATTTCTGTATCCAGAGACGGTGTGATAAATGATCTTAAGACTTTGTCACTCAGATCTTCCTTCGTACAGATATGTATCCTTCTATGGCCCGCTAATATAACTCTAAGGAAATGGCTTCTAGACCTTCGGGAAGCTCTACGATCAGACTTTATAGACCCTAAAGAAGAAAACTATCCACTTTCGCATGCTAATTAACAACCCTGGATCTTCCTTCACACAGATCTATCCAATTCATTAGAAATCATAATACAATTAACCCTTATCTTTGCTAAAATAGATAGTTACTTAGTTCATGCATGAATATTAAAGGTTTCATAAGTTCGCGTAGAAATTACACATTATTCCATAGAAAACATATTATTGAACGATAAAGAATAACATGAACAGAAATAAGAATAATACTCAAAAGCAAGATAATCATCCTCAAATCAGTCTTTATTAAGTTTAGCATTCAGTTTACAGACTTCTTCCACCCTGTGCACTAGGTTTCATGGGTCCGTGCACTCAGTTGCGGACTTACCGCGGACTCTTGTGCACTCAACTACAGGAGCCTTCCCCTTTCACCTAAGTACAAGAAATGAAGCATTCCCGCCTTAACATTTGCCCAAAAAAATTTCTATGTTGACTTAGTTACCACCTCTAGACTCGTTATGACTCAAATATATATAGCATTTCCAATACAATACCATGGCATGTGGTGTATGGGTGAGTCTCAAAACTGACTTGTTACTTACCCAAACAAGGAGCTAAAGCCCCTTTGACTCCTACTTAATTGTGCACTCCCCTTCCACATTTCGTGGAGACTTTACATTAATTACAAAATCTATTACAAAAATTGGTTAAACCAACCCAAACTTTTCCCTGAAGACCCTATCCCAACAGACCCCCAACATAAATATGGTGACTCACCCTCGATTCACTCAGTTGGCACCTCAATATTGTTGTAGAGGCCACCAAGCTCGACTTGTAATGATGCTATGTCAACAGAACTTTGCACCGCAACCTGCTACACTTCCTCTACCAGCTTCTCTGTCGTCGAGCCTTCGAATGCGAGGTGCATCGTCCTTTGTGTCTGGTGTAGTGCCCTTAACTTTTCTTGAAGTGATAGATTAAGTTGACAGGCTTCCTCTATCCATGGCTCTAATCTAGCCTTGAGAAGGGCATGTTTCCTCTATAGCTCTTCCATCTGTGATTGCAATTGCTTCCCTTCGTGAAATCATGCGAGGTGTTCGGTTGGCACCAAAGTGTGTGCAGTTGCTCAAACTTCATCATACTTTTTTTGTGTCTCCTAGGTATCTATGTTAATCCTCTGCAAGTTTGGGTCCAACTACAAGTCCTTCCATAGCTCCATGGCCTAATCAAACATCATCGCGCAGTCTGTAACTATTGTATCCACAACTTTCTCCCACTACTTATCCTTTTTCTCCTTCTACCACACCTCTAGGTTCTTCCTTGGTGAATGTCTCACCTGTATTAGTTTCTTCTGCTTCTATTTTGTAGTTCATTAGTTTGGTCTAGGAAGCCTCGATGTGTAGGCATAGCGAGCATAGCCTCCATAGAGATAATCTCTGATCCTTCTGCTTGAGAAATAACGGCTTTTGAACTGACAGGTGCATAAATTTTTGTAAGAATGATATCTTGGTTCCACTCACATAAGGTTGCAAATATTGGGCTAGAAGTTAAATCCTCCCAAAACTAATGACTCATAAAATTAAAACAACATAGCTCACATACAATTCATAGAAGGCAAAGTGTTCTTTGGCGGGCCAACCTGTCCAATTTATAGGAAGTTTTGAATTGAAATCTGATCGTTCCCTCTAATTTTTTATCATAAATGTGTCTTTGGCATAAAATCATCAAATATTTTCGCCATAAATGGCACCTGGCCACTCTTCTCAACAATTTTTTTTCCATCAAATCATGAATAGTGACTCCAAAAACTACTTTAGACCCTTCTGTGTGGCACAATCCTCCATGTCATAGCTCATCCAATGTAGCTTCACCTACTGCACTTATGTCTTCTGTCACGCAACCTCCCTATTACATTTTTCTCCTCATCGGGCAGTGTAGCTTATAATCCTCCAATCCCTTACAATTTCGTAGGTTACTGAGATTTTTGTACTACCATACAGTCATTGGATAGGGGTAGGATCCCCTACATACAAATTTAGCCTACTTCCGTTCACTTTCCCAGTGAATGGTTCCCCATTCAGCTTTGTGAGTTGAACTGTGCCACCATCCATGATCTCCTTAACAACATATGGCCCTAACCAGTGCATTTGAAATTTCCCTGGAACTTTTATGAACTTGTTTTCATATAACAACACTAAATCATCTCTCTTAAAAGTGTGCATCTTAATATGTGTATCATGCCATGGTTTCTCACGTTCCTTTTGCACTTGCTGGTTAAATCCTTCAAGAAAGTGGTCATTTTTCGTACATTTGACCTCCTCCCACTCCTCCATGTACATCAGCGAGGATACTATCATGTTCAACTTCTGGAACATACCTTCACAGTATCTCATTCGTTCCCATTTTATACAAATGACATGTAACTACTAAAAGATCTGCAACACAGAATACTAACTCCTTCTTTCGCTAGGCAAAATATCCTTTTGGATCTCTTCCCATTGTTAAAAACTGAATTATATTAGAAATATGATCATCTATGACATGCACCACAAAGGGTTTCACATCCGATAGTCCTTCCTTCAAACTATTCAGCTCTTCGCCAGTTTAGATCCTTGACAAATGGTTCGGTCCTGCATTCAATCTTCCAAGCTTCATAACGACTTCAAAGTCATATTCTTAAAACAACAATAACCATCAACATATCTCTCCCCCCCCCCCCCCCCCAACAAGTTTATTTACCAAATACTTCAACTCGGAGTGATGTGTATACATTTTAATTTCCAGCCAACAAATAATTCCTAAACTTTTGCAGTGCATAGACCATCGCCAACCCTTCGCACTTTGTAGTAGAGTAATTCTTCTCAACCTTGGACAACTTTCTGCTGGTGTTATATTATTAATCTCTCTTTCCCTTGCATGTGTTAATACCGCTCCAAGAACAATCCAAGAGGCATCTACATGCACATGGAATTCCTTCTTCCAATCTAGAAATACCAAAATTGTTGGGTTGTGTTATATTCTTTCCACATAGTTAGCAGGGGGTTTGAGGGGTACCTATAACCCCACTTTATGGGGTCTTGGGCATCGCCTCGGAAAAGTTTTATTTTGGACCTTATGTTAGGTTGGGCAGACCCACCTATGGTTTTGTGCATGATTTTTGCACATGTTTTTTGGAAGCAATGGTTTTTCGGTCCATGGTATTGGATGCGATGGTTTTCAGTCCATGGTATTGGATGCAATGGTTTTTGGTCCATTGTATTGGATGCTTTGGCATGTATAAATATGTATTATATCATTGAAAGGAACATAATGAAAAATCAAGCTGGTAGTCCCAATTTTGGGATCCAGTGGGAAAATCTCTGTGTATATGTGTTTTATGGTTTATGTTCTCACATTCTTTATTTTTCTGTGTTTAAGAATTCGTATGCAGATAGTTTTTGTAAGGGGTTAAAACCTACAAAAATAGACATAGTTACCATATTTTCCTTCAAGACATCCAGACTTCTCTTACAGTCTTCATCCCAGCAAAACATTGCATCTTTCTTCAACAATTTTTCCATCAACATGATTATCTGAGCATATGCCTTGATAAAATTCCTATAATACCCAATGTGCCCCAATGTCACATGTAGTTGTTTCACATTCCTAGGAGCTTCCAAATTCATAATTAAAGTGATCTTCACAAGGTCCACCATCAATCCCTGCTTACATACAACATGACCTAGAAAAATTCCAAAGGGCACACAAAATATGCACTTCTTCAAGTTCAATGCAATTTTATACCTTCGACATGTATCCAACATAAGGCGCAGACTCACGAAATGGTGCTTCATGAAGCCAAACATGGTCCAATGATCAAAATAAACCTCCAAAAATTTATGAATAAATTCCTTGAACACTGCAATTACTACTCGGGAGAAAATTGCAAGAGTGTTCTTTAGTCCAAAAGGAATAATTGTATATTGAAAGCAACCCCATTCCATCACAAAAATTGTCTTGCTTTGATATTTGTTTGATGATATCCTGAAAAACCATTAGTAAACGAATATGTCTCATGTCTGCCAACATTCTCTAACACTTCATTAGTAAATGGTGCTAGAAACAGATTATGCACGCATGCATGATTGAACTTTCTCAAATCCACGCATATACGGATTTTTCCTTTTTGTTTCTTGTCTTGGACCACCATTGGGCTTACCCAATTTGATTCCTCTACTGGTTCAATAATACCCACATCGAGCATCTTATCCAGTTCCTCATGCACCTTTTCCTTATACTTCAGATTTAGCCGATAAGGCCTCTGCTTAATAGGCTTCACATCTGGCTTCAACATAATCTTCATAACAACTAAATATTCGATGATCCCTTTCAAATCTGAAAACTTCTTTGGGAATAAATCATCGTATTTGCGAATCAGCTCAACTACCTTATCAACCGTGTCTTCATCCCAATAGTCACCTATCTTCATGAACTTAGGCTCTGCTTCAGACCCAATTTTTACTTGTCATGTTTTCAAAGGTTCTGATATATCCGAGTTTGCCACCTTTGGTCCTTCAACTTCACCTTGTTCTTCTGTCTCTGGAATAGTAATATTTCATGGATCTTCTTCTTCTTCTTCTTCAGTACTTACATTGTAACACTCCAGCGCATGGCACAACTGCGTACTCCAATCTGGGTGAGCCCAATCTACTAGTTCCTTCGGTGTTCTAAATATAACTGCTTTTATCTCTTAGAGTGCTTCATCAATGCTATTGAAACCATCCTCAAAGTTGAAAGTTAATAGAAAACTCTTCATTAATATGTCTCATTTAGTTGTTCCATGGCAAATCTCTCTCTCCAAATACCAATTCATTGGAATTATATCTAAAGAATGACAGAAAATGTGCACCCATTTTGGTTGTGGTTCTGTTCCCCAGGCCTTAGTCCATCATGCCAAATGATCGCGTAGATCATCCTTCCCATTTTATTTTTCTGCCATCTGGTTATTATCATATCTAAACCTTAATTTCATCATCCTTTTGTATTCCTTCCATGCAGCAAAGTTCTCCTTGTGCATACCCCACTAACGAGCAATCGTAGCCTACATTGCCAATTCCAGTGCATGGAAGGGATGTTCTTCTGGTAATTCCCTTTCAAATTCATCTAGAAACATATCCACAAGAGTCAAACCATCATAATGCAGAAGGTTCCTTACCTCGGTTGAGACACACCTCAGTGATTTGGTCATCCCATTGCAATGGAGCATAGATACTTCATGCAACTAATTATGCGTGTTCTAGTTCTTCATCCAAATATGAGGTGTAGGAGCTATCCCTATCCCACGTAATTCATCCATCTAGTGTAGGATTTATCCAATCTCCATCTTGTGTTGTGATCTTGTATATCTAATCCAGATCATCATCACTTTCCACAAAGTCGTGAACAGGCTTGGTATAACACACTCCTTCTACAAGGTCTTGTGGCACTACAACCATGAGTGACTTCCTTTAAAATGTCATATTCCACTTCTTTAAATTGATTATTGTATCCATATCAAAAACCCAATAAATTCCTAGTAGCATGGGGTATGAGTTACTGTCATCCACTATTTCAATGACCTCAAACTCAACTAGCGTGCTTGCACCTTCAATGTCTACTATCACACCATATAAGCACCCCATCAAGATAATATTTTATTGATTTTCCATGTGCATCTGAATAGGAGACCACTACAATGCATGTATCCCCATCCTTTCCCACATTTTCATAGGCAGGACATTCACATCAGACCCCAGATCCAAGATTACCTAGTCCATTTCATATTCACCTATCTGCATGGCCAGCCTCATCTCGCACCCTGTCCACTTCTTATGCTTACCAATTTTTCTCACAATGTGTTATTTTGCAGGAGCCTTTTCTTTATTTGCGCACTTTTCGATTAACTCTTGCAACCCTTCTACCACTTTCTGATCATGCAGAAGCTTCATAGAAGTCTTTAGAAAAGTAGCTAGTACTGAAGGATCTACCTCTCGTGTCACACTTGTTTCTGGAATTTTCTCCTGACTTCCTGAGGTAAAGGCCTCAACAAAGTTATTATTTGCTTCCATGAAGGTTTCTTTAGTGTGATTAAGATCAAATTCTACTTCCTTCTCAACAACCTTGTGCACCCACCTATCATCCTCAGGTTTCTTACCTTTATTTTCACTTGTCACCATACCACTTCTTGTCACTATATGTATGATTTGATCTTCTTTGTGGGGCTCATCCCTCATCATTTGGATGTTCTGTGTAGGTTGTTGGGGTTGTGCCTTCTTTTCTTGCATCTTTTCCATAAGGACCAGACATTCCTCTCTCACATGGTTAAAATGTCTCCAATACTGACATGATGAATGCGTGTGGTTTGTACAATCTTGCGCGAAGTGCCTGACTTCGCCATAGTTATAGCAGATTACCTACCCACGCCATTGACCTAGTTTGCCACCTCTTCCTCATCCTCAGCCTTGGAATCCTCCACACACGGCTACTATGCCTTGATCCTCAGGCCAATTCCCTGCCTACATTCGGTAGGTAGGGGTTCTATCCATCATCAGCTCATAACTTCTACAATGGTGTTCATCATGCTCCACAAATTTGGAGAAATTTCAAAAAAACTATTGAGGGGTTTGTACAAACTTCTGAAGTAAATGGTAGTTATCAGTGGTGTGTTGTCCTATAACCTAACAGATAGTGCACCATAGCATAGATCTCATGCTCGTCCCAATTTTATTCTATGGTTTCATGGGGATATACCCTCCCCCAATAATATAGTTCTTATAGAGTAGACAATAGTCCTTGTCATGTCCATCACTCTTACACTTAAAACACCAGACCTCAGTGTGCACCTCCAGTTGGGCTTCATTTCCTTTCTTAAAAATATGAAACTCCAAGTGCAAGCTTTTCAGCTATGAGTGAATCTATTTCACTCCTAGGTTTGTATCATGTATGGGTGAGTTATCCAGCCTCATCATTATTTCCAAAGATTTTGCTGGCATTCCTATCCTTTGTTGTGACAGAAGCACTCTCAAATGCAGCAAGAGTGACACTATATACCAATCACGATGCTGGGAATCCATTATTATCATATTGGCCTGCCTGATCAAGCATTTCAACATTTGATCAAAACCGCAAGGAGTCTAATCTACCTTCTTCCAAATTTTCTTAAACTCAATTAATGATTGCACCTCTAACTTAGGCTTATTGAACTCCTTATTCAAAGCTTGTTGGGTCTCTGCCAACATCTCGTTGGGGTAATTAGTGAAATTATTGATGTACCATGTTAATGCGTGATCCTGTAAGGCTGTGACTAGCTACACTTTCTTAATGTTATCATCCATAATTTGTTGTGTTGTCCATATAGCTCATGTGAAAAACCAAAATTGTTCAGGTATTCACTCCCTACTCCTTTAAAAGTAGACATCTTCATCACGTTTGCCATGTTGAATGGTGGAAGTATGAGGTGAAGGTATAGGTTTATGAGGCAGAGGTGGAGGTGGAGGTGGAGTGGATGGATGAGGTATCCTCAGGATACCCAATGTAATTAACTAGACTACACTTCATGGCATAGTCATCACTGTCCCTTCGTTGTCACTTGAAGGGGGTTCAATGAGCGGATTATATTCTAGGCTTGAGCCCTCGTTTCTTCTAAAGAATATCTTGCTTCATGTAGCCCCAAACATCAAGGTAACTGTATAACCCTATTTTCACATAACAACATCTTAATCCCAGTTTTTAATGATTTCAAATACCTACCTTGTGGTCCTCTAAAGGGCCTTCGTTCTGCTTCGCTATAGCTGATATTTCTGTCAATCGCGAAATAAGTCAGGAAACTGCCCAGGGTGTAATCAATCCAATGATCCACAGCCTATGCGATATTTCTTTCTGATGCCTCTAAACGTTGAACCTGTTCAGGAATCCACACCATAGGACCATCAATTCCCCATGTCCCTTAACTATTGACCAATTTAGATAACCACTTGTGTAGCTCTTGTTCTCTTGAGCCGAAAATGCATGCACGTTTTGATCAATCTCTTTCTTCATAGGAAAACATTTATCACACATCTCTTAGCTAGATCTTGGTCCCAACAACTGAACCATTTGTTGGCTTAAGGGGGCCTGACCTAGGTTCAAAGTTATTCATGCCAACCAACGAAACCCTAACTATTGGCCATTCTGGCAACAACCTACATAGCGTAGGATGTAGTCTCACCCAAAGCAATATTGGGGGATGTTAGAACTAGTTTCCTGCATCCAAAGATAGTGTGATAAGTGATCTTAAGCCTCTGTCACTCAATTCTACCTTCGTGCAAATCTATATCCTTCTATGGCCTGTTATTGTAACTTTAAGGAAATGGCTTGTAGACCGTCACAAAGGTCTGTGATCAAACTTTATAGACCCTAAAGAATCAAATTGTCCACTTTCATGCACTAATTAATAATTCTAGATCTGCCTTCGCACAGATCTATCAAATTCATCAGAAATCATAACAGAATTAATCCTTATCTTCATGAAAAAAGATAGTTACTTAGTTCATGCATGAATGTTAAAAGTTCCATAAGTTTGCGCAAAAATTACAGATTATTCCATAGAAAACATTTTATTGAGCGATAAAGCATAACATGAACAAAAATAAGAATAGTACTTAAAAGCAAGATAATTGTCCCAAAATTAGTCTTTATTACGTTCAGCATTCAGTTTAAAAACTTCTTCCACCCTGCGCACTCAGTTGTAGGTGTCCACTCACTCAACTGCGGACATAACTAGGTCTCTTGCGCAGTTAGCTTTAGAAGCTTTCCCCTTTTGCCTAAGTACAAGAAATAGAGCTCTCATGCCTTAGCGCTTGCCCAAAACAATTTCTATCTTGACTTAGTTACCACCTCTAGACTCACTTTGACTCAAATATATATAGCATTTCCAATACAATACCATGGCCCATGGCCTATGGGTGAGTCTCAAAACCAACCTATTACTTACCCAAACAAGGGGCTAAAGCCCCTTTGACTCCTGCTTAGTTGTGCGCTTCGCTTTCACATGTTGTGGAGACTTTACATTCATTACAAAATCTATTACAAAAAATGGTTAAACTAACCCAAAATTGACCCTAGGGACCCTATCCCAACACCACGTCTTCTTTGTTGTGGTCTTTAGGTACGTATATCTTTACCCTATGAATTTGACTCCTAGCCATGCAGATGTTTTTGGTTTTCTAGTCATCATGAGCTTGTTGGGTATGCATGGGCCATTGGATTAATGGTTGTTTACTTGGGTGTTATGACATTCGGTGGGGGGTATGTGGCCTAGGTCTATTTTCTTTCAAGATGTATAAGTTGGGTCTCTAGACTTTGGTTGGAGTTTGTTATTTCATGGGGGTCTTTAGACATCGTTTCTTACTTATGGGGTGGTGATTGTTGGGGATGGAGCTGGCTTGTTTTTCCCATTGAAACCATCCATATTACGAATTTTTCCTTATCCACTTTTGGAAGTGTTTCATATTACACTATTGTTTCATTGTGCACTATTCATTTTGATTCTCATCTGGGAGGAACATTCATGCCCTCTGCATCAAAAATCAAATAACACATAGGGGGAAGTCTCACTGAGGTGTTTTGGTAGAGGTTGATCCTAGGTCAGAGGTGCAACTGGAATAGAAGGGCCTCAGGATTTTGTGGCACAAGTGGATTAACTCCTTTATCATTTCTTGGCCTTTCAAAGATATTGGTTGCAGATGTTGCTATAGATGGTGGAGGATCTTTGGTTGTTGGTGTTGTTGTTATTGTGAGTTTTGAATGGGTCCTCTGGGCTAGCAGTGTTCCTTTGCTTTCCTTGGTTCTAGTCTGGAGGGATCTTGCTGAGTTTCGATGTTGGATCGATGAGGCAGGAGTAAAAGTTTCCCGGCTACTTTGTCTGGCTTTTTTCCGCTAAATTTAGTCCAATATTTCCTACATTAATTGTGGATGTTTCTAGGTGATGGTGTCAGTTTATGGGGCATGCAATATGACGGTGATCCTTTATTTCTTTGTCATATTTTTTCACAATCCTCTAGACTCTCTAGAGCCCTGACATCATTATTTCGATTTGGTTAGTTCCTTCTCAGTGCATTTTTGGGGAGATTTGGTCTTTCTTGACATCTCTTGGGATGTTTATTCTTTGACATTCCGACCTAGGTTTTCCTATCCCAAGGTTTATTTTCTGGTGTTAACAATTACTTTTTTGGGCACCTCTCTCCATGGATCTATCACATTTCCCTTTATATCCCCGTACCTGATTGTGTATCCTTTTTCTTTGAAACCTTAGTTGAATCAGAACAAGTTTCATTAAACTCCTTTTTGGGACTTTGCCTTGGCTAGGTGGCATAGGTAGCACTTCTCATTTATGTGGGCTAGTGTTACTTTCCAGACTGTGCGAGGGCAGAATTGTTTTCCTATTGCACTACTAGATGACTTGGGATATTGTGCTAGCTTTTGCGGTGACGAGGATCATCGATGGATTCCTAGGTGGCGAGGGATGGATGACATACTTGGCATACTTGATGTTGACATATATGTTTAGGAGGCATTTATTAATTCCACACTAGAGGTGGAATGAAATCACAAGTAGGGGATCTATGATCGAGTTTCTAAATCACCCATCATGCATGTGGGGTGCACATTAACTATGGTGTGACATCCACCTATCTCTCCTCTGCCTGATAGGGACTCCTGACATCATCGTCAATATTCTAGATCTATGCCACATAGAGGAAGACTAAACAAAAACATGATATGTGTAGAGGAGCCAAAGTTGTTGAGCTTTTTTCATGACATTTTGTGGGATAGGATGGTAAGCCTACAAAATAGGGCTTTAGTTGGTTGGTGGTGGTTTTCATGCTCTCAGGACATGGATATGATGGGTGGGTTTTGTATTAATAGAATCCCATGCTAGGGTACACCCCTAAGGTCAGCAAACTGCTAAGCCAGTGGTTCATTTTCCATTTCTTGCATAAAGAGGATGCAAAACGGATCCTCATGACATCATGGGTTTGGGTTCAGAGCTTCATGAAACTACACTGATGGTATCTCATGTTTAACCCTCTTCTCGACACCCCTAGGAACAATTTCATATGGGTCAAGCTCCCAAGCCTTTTTCTTGGATTTTGGACTAGGCATGCTTTGTTAGAGGTTGGGAATGCAGTTAGGCTTTTTGTTTACATGGATCCTCGGGTCTTAGGGGCTCGTGACAATAGGGTGGAATGGATCCTTGTGAAGGTGAATTACTCTGCAGGACTCTTAGGGAGCACTAATCTGGAATGGAACACTTTGCATATGAGTAAGAGGGTTGACTATTGGGGAAATATGTTTTGATGTTTATTATGCCAACACACAGACCACTCATTGGAGAGATACCCGTAGAAATTTCATGGTGGGGGCGAGTCACATCGTGATGGATTTCAAAATCTATCTAAACATGGAAGGTATTCTTGTCAACCTCTCTTTGGATCTGATGTCCTAATAATTCTACATCCTTTGATGATCGTATTTCTAATGGAGAAATTAATATTTTGGTTCCTTATGACCATAATATTTCTATTCATCACAAATTATCAGATTTCCACCCAATGGGTGCCTCAATCTCATTCATGTCTTCCCTAGATCTTCTGACGTGAATCCCCTATTTCTATGGATGGATTGGTAATTGAACCCTTTGAATTTGAATCATGTTGTAGTAACCTCGGTGTCCCCCCCATCGCCCCAAACTCCCACCCTCGGCCCTTTATGGTTTGAACCCCCATTTCCCTCCCCCCATCCTCCGTCGAAAACCTTTCCTCCCTCACTCCCACACAATTTGGTTGATAGTGATTTGGAGTTTTTGATGCTCAACCCGATCATTGATCTCTCTACCCTCACTGTCCATGATGGCAAATCCTGAGTTGTCTCTCCAGTCATTAGCCCTGACTTAGCTACGAACATCACCACTTGTCACTGTGGGGGGGGAAGGAAATAGACATTTTTGGGGTAAATCGTTAGAGAGACAACTTTTTCATGACTCAGTTGGTCTATTTGATATTCTTGTTCTTGATATCTCTACATCTAAGACCCTTGGAGTGCAAAATCCCCTTGTCGTTGAGCAATGACCTCCATCATTTATTTGAACTTACACAATTTGGGGGACACCGCCAAAATGTTATACTTGTGACACCTTGTCCTCTCTATTCGACCTTCCATTTTCCTTATACAAGAAACTATGGTTGATGTTGTGCGATCCCTTGCATATTTTAGATCTATCGGTCAACACTGGTGTATGGTGGGCACTAACTCATTTGGTATTTCAGGGGGATTTTCTACTCTCTAGGACACTTACATGATTAACCTGAAAGCCCATTGTTTTTTTCTTAGATCTTGCATTTCGATCACTTTCGAGGCATGTCAGGGAAGATTCACATCTGGAAATTATATGCACCATATGATGGCAAACTCTGTTTTTGGGACAGGGTGGTCTCTTCAAACACTTTAAAGATTGGCTCGATCATCATTGTAGGTGATTTCAATCATGTTTTAACCAAGAATGAGTTTTGGGGGCCAAAATGTCATAATGTCACCCTCTCAGACCTCCTCAATACACTCTTTGATGAAAATCATTAGGTGGATATCTATACTTTCCCATCAATCCTATGTGGCATAATGGCAGAAGTGGCGATGAATACATTGGAAAAAGATTGGATCGGTCCATGGTACACCAAAACTTATTTCAAGTTCTGTAAACCTGAGATCTAGAGTGGAGAAGGTATACATATCTAATCATTTCCCTATTATAATCTAATGGCATCTAGCATCGGTGAGAAGGGGCATCCCTTTCAAGTTTAATAGAAGATGGTTGGAAGACGATGACTTTAATAAGATGGTTACTGAGATTTGGAAATCTAATCAGGTCGGGTCGGATGGTACTACCATGGATCATATCACAGTGAAATTAATGGTCCTTAAAATCGACGTTCGCATATGGGAGTGCAAGAAAAAGGTTGAACTATACTAGAAATTGAAAATCGTGATTGAAGAAATTTGTGTGATTGGAGAGAGTTTTGCTACAATGCTTCCCTTTGTACATACCTTTGAGAGATTAAAGTTCCCGTAGGAAAAGGAAAAACATATTTTACTAATTTAGGAGAAAATGTGGAGGCTTAAAAGTCGAGCCATCTGGATTCGAGAGGGGGATCGTAACGCTAATGTTTTTCACCATTACGCCTGTCATAGGATGAACATCAATACAATCTGGTGCATAAGGGGGGCAGATGGGGATTACAGTTTTTCAGATGTCGAGATTCAAAAAGAGGTTGTACATTATTTCTGAAATATATTTTCAGACGGGAGGGAGGTCCTTATTGAAAATCAATGTTGGGTCGCTGAGGAATACCTGAGGATGTTTGATCGGGAGGAAAGTTCTACACTATACAAGTCAGTTTCAATTGAAGAGACACACTCAATTCTAAAATCTTTCGTTAGGGATAAGTGCATTGGCCCAAACGGTTGGATGGTTTAAATTTTCTTACATTTATTTGAACTTATGGGACAACATTTATTACATATGGTTGAGGAATCCCATCGAAGGAGGTACACTTCTGGATCTATAAATTTGACCTTCATTTCTCTTATTTTGAATGTATCCACACCAGACACTTTTGCCTATTTCAGACCCATATCATTATCCAACATTATATACAAACTTATATCAAAGGTCGTAGCTGGAAGAATTAATGGTGCTCTATCATCTCATATATCCATACAAAAATTTGGGTTTCTATATGATAGGTCAATTCATGATGTTATTGCTATTACATAGAAGTGCATCCACACAATACACAATAAGAAATTGGAAGTAGTGGTTATGAAAATCAACCTAAAAAGGGCATATGATTGCATCAACTGGGCCTTTCTTAGGATTATACTATTGAAGATTGGGTTGGAGATACAAAATATGGAATGGATCATGGCATGGGTAACAAATGTCTAGCTTGTTTTTTTGGTAAATATTTTCCCAACTGACTTTTTTCGAGCTAGAAGAGTATTACAGAATGGATGCTCTTTGTCAACACTCCTCTTTATTCTGGTTATGGACAGAATCAATAGGAAGATTATCTCAAAAAAATATTTGGGGAACTTTTAGGGGTGTCCACATGGCTCTGCAGGTTAGTGTCACTCATCCTTTCTTTTTCAATGATATACTTACATTTGGTATTATTTCCATAGCGTAATGGGAGATCCTCGATTATATATTTCATTTCTTTATCCAGGCTTCCAGTCTCATTGCAAATGGGTTGAAATATTTTCTCGTATACTCATCTGGTGATATGGGTGAGATACAACATATTTTTGACATCTTTGGAGTTGGGACCATGTGACTTTAGGATGGTTTTTTGTATTTAGCTTTCAAACTGAATTCTACTGGTTATCATTTGAAGTGTTAGACTTGGTTCCTTTACAAATTTGATAAAAAACTCAAGGGGTGGACAAATCGTTAGCTCACCTTGGGTGGGACATACATCTTAATACAATATGTTTTACAATAACTTGCTACATATTGGATGCATCCCATTATTTTTCCTTCTTATATCCTATCCAAAATCCAATCCATACTGGCTCAATACTTATAATCTGATGTTGGGGGGGAAGAAAATATCATTTAATTTCTTAGGGAA
The DNA here is from genome assembly GCA_000404065.3 of Pinus taeda. Classification (NCBI taxonomy): domain Eukaryota; kingdom Viridiplantae; phylum Streptophyta; class Pinopsida; order Pinales; family Pinaceae; genus Pinus; species Pinus taeda. The sequence goes on along the minus strand of APFE030925529.1, from coordinate 4,532 downwards.
CCATATTGAAGCCCAAAGAACTTGGAGGCTAAGGAATATTGAACACATCAGCCTTTGGTAGATCTTTGCTAATTAAATCACTCTAGCGTGCCTTATTCAGAGATGGAATTTGTGCATAAATAATCTCCATGAAATACCATTTACAAATGCCAAGTATATACTTGATCAAGATGCAAGAGATTAAAATCAAGAGGGGTTCATATATATGGAGGGGATTCCAAAAAGTGAGGAGATTGTTTTTGTAGAGGATACGGTGGTCATTTGGTAATGGGAATCTCTTGGTTATTGGGAGGGATCAAATAGTTGGTGTGTTGGGCTCCATCACATTGAGGGAGGACACTATTGATGCTGTACATCGGAAGGGTATATTAATGTTGTATCAGGTTATGAAGGGTGGCATGGTGTTCATCCTACTTTGAAAGTGGCATCACACTTTGGTTTGTTGGGATAACATGATCAAGATTACGATCACTATGTCACTGGACTTAAAAGAGATGGACTATATCAAAGTGCGAGAGGTGATTCCCCTTCATGGAACGGGCCACTAAGGAAAGGCATTGTCGTGGTCGCTAAAAACTATTTTTATTACATTTGCAACACATAGGAGTCCACTTTGGTGCAGTGGACCATGACTATGTGGCGTCTGAAGGCCCCTCTTAAAATCACACTTCTATGATGGCTGGCATGGAAGAACAACGTTCTAACATGGGATAATCTCTATAGATGGGGTTTTCACAGTCCTAGGCAACGTCCCCTTTGTGTGGAGGATATGGAAATTGTACTTCATTGTTTTCTCATATACAGGTTTTCCCTCGAGATACAGGCGACCACTCTTTCCCATTTTAATATTGCTTTCAGGAATTTCACTTCATTAGAGCAATCCTTTCAGAGGGGGATGGACAATAATGACATTAATTGCTACATTCCCATGTTTTTAATCTAGGAGATTTGGAAGGCCCGAAATCATCTCATATTTCGAGGACTACAACTTAATGGTTACAGGATTAGCTCCAAGATTATTGCTTGGACAAATTGTGTTAGGTCCCTATACTACTAGTGTAACCCCTTATTCTTATTAGTGTAATCCCCTTATTATATTTTTGTGTCCATGCAGTCCCCATATTGTTATTATTGTGCCCCATAGAAGCCCACTATTGTTATTTTTGTGCCCTTACATTATTATTGTTATGTCGGCTTTGATTATATTATGACCACTTAGACTCCTATATATAGAAAGGAGGTCTTGCCATTTGTATAATCCAAGAATTATTAATTTGTGTCATGTAAAGGAGGTTTCCCCTTCGAAGAGGTTGATTTTGAAGTCATTGATCTATCTTTTCTTCTATTTTGTGAGTTGGTTACATAACATTTGGTATCAAAGCTTTGGATTCTAGGGTTTTGCTGCTCCAAACAGGCCATCACGGCGTTTTCACTATAACTTTTTGTCTAAGAAGTTTCAAAAGATAATAAAAAAAACCCATTTGTGTCGAAAATCCATTTGAACCATGGGTTGGAATTTCAGATCTTGTCTCAATATATTTGTGGAGATATGATATAAGAAATTTAGGGTTTTTGCAAGCTCCAGAATTCCATTACAAACAGGCCGTCATGGAATTTTCACTATAAGTATTTTTCTACAAAGGTTCAGAATCTGAAATTATAACCCATTTGAGACAAAACCTTGGTGAAGCTCGGGTCCTAATTCTAGATATTGTTTTTGATCCAGGTGGATATTGGTGGCCACCCACTAATTCCACGTGGATCCCCTCTAGTGCTTCTTTCAGTTCTTTCAGTTTCCTTAATTATAGCACAATTTACTATTTTTAGCAGTTTTTCAGGTCCTAAACTTCCGGAGCCGTTTTGAGGCCCTAAACGACGTTTTTTGGGAAATCTACCGCCAGCTATTTTTCTATCTAAAAATTGTCTCTTTTGTCGTAGTCCTCGGAGAGATCTTTCCAACGGGCTATCATGCGCATCAAATGGAGATAAGACGACCAATTCGCGACCCCAGGAAGTTGATCTACCAACTTACCCAAAAACGGGGCCCACAATTTGGCGTTTCATCTTCCAAGGTTAGGTTTTGGAATTTGAAGGGTTTTTCCATTGTTTCTCAACAATAAATAGGCCTTCGAGCCTCATTGTAAGACGGTTCAGAGGCATGTAGTCACACATCTCTTCTCAGAGATAAGCTGCCATCGCCCTAGCTGGTTTATTTCCATTTCTGGTTGTAAGCATATTTCAGTATTTTCCATTAATGAAATGAGGTATTATTTCCGCTGCATCTTGTGTATATGGTTATCTCTATAATTTGTTGCGTTCCTGTTTAAGTCTGGATCAGTTTTGCTATATTTTCATGTTGAAAAGTGTGCAACAAGAAATGCTTGTTGAGAATGCAACAAGATGATGGAGCTTAGTGAAAAGAGTCGCCTTCACTAAGTTGGCGCGCAGGCTATTTTTGGTGCAAGTCTATTTTTAGACATATGGATCATGTCTATGGATTGCAGGTTGTTGTTTATGGATGATTGATCAAGTTGGAAAAATAGATGGACTTCTATTTTTAGATCACAGCGGAGTGACTGCTCAGTCTAAATATAGAACAGTCAAATATTATTAGCTCATAATAATATTTAGACTATAAACTTTGTCTTATTCTCTTGGAGCACTTCAGGATGAGCTACGGATGTGGTACATGCAGATCCCAGAAGGAAATACGTGGTTACCTATGGGATGACTAATATTTGCATGCAGGACTTCAGTTAGAACTCAAGTGAGTTGAGTTTAGTGGACTGGAGGTGCAGTTGATGGAGTTGTGTTCAGTTTAGCTTTGTTAAACTGGTTGTATTTAGTCTAACTGGCAAATAGACTAGAGATGAGTTGGGTGAATTAGTTATTAATTAATTCACAAGTTATTAACTCATAATACAACTAATGAATACATCAGTTAACTCAGTTGCATGTCAGTGCATGTTCAGTTCAGCAGGGACAGGTGTTAGAGAATCAGATTGCTATCAGTTGTGACTATAGTTGTGCATCAGATCTTGCACAATCAAGGGATTGAGTATGCCAATGAGTTTGCCCATGTATTTTCCCACATTGTAGCTTGTGCTCACGTGATTTTGCCAAGTAAATACGTGGTTGCCTTGGAATTATCATCAGTTCTTGAGCAGGTATTGAGCAGCGGAGGCAGGCAAGCAGCGAAGGAGATTTGAGCCAGTGATTGATTCAGATCTGAGCTGTATTGTGTGTAACAGAGGTGGAGATACTTGTGAGAAGTATTATGCTGTGTAATGTTACATGACTCAATCATTAATATACAGATAGTTGGGGTTTTTAGCGAGATGCTTTCCCCGGGATACATACTGTGTTAATGGGTGAATGCTCTTGATGTTTTATTGTTATTGATGCTGCTATATTGATGATCAACGTAGAGGAGCTTATGTATTGTGTATGTTTTCCGCAATAGTACATGATCAGGATAATCACTATTGAATATGTGTTAAATTATTCAACATTTCTACATGGTATCAGAGCTGGTTGATTTGTAGAAGAGATTTCTATAGGATATCAAAGCGAGGATTGATCATCAGATCTATTATTCAGGAAGTGACTATGTTTTATATTCTTCAGGCAGAGTCTGTAATCGGGCCAGGTAGCCTCTGGATTCATCCTTCTTTTGGAAGGTGAGATATCCGGTGAATTCCCATACAGTCGATCTCTGTACAAGAAATACTTCGTTCTCACAAATTTTAGATCGGAAGCAGTTGAATTTTTTTGAGCTGCTGGAATGGCGCTCAAGGATAAAACTCAGAAACATTAAGTGTGAGAATGGAGACAGTATGCCCCAGTATCTCACGAAGTTCACCCAATGCCAGGATGAGCTGAGAAGTGTGGGGGTAACTGTTGAGGATGAGGATATGGTGAGTCTAGCACTCCTTGGCCTTCCTAAGAGTTGGCATAGCTACCAGGACTCGGTGAATGGAAGGGAGAAATTGCCAGGATGGGAGAAGACTTTGGTCAGATCTTGTGCAAGAGGAGATTAGACGGCGCACCAGAGACAGTTCTTCATATATGCATGATGAGGAGAACTGTGCCTTAGTGAGTAAAGCAAAGAAGGGGAAGGGTAAGATTTCTCTTTCCGAATCCAGTTCTTCGAATGATGGGAAGAAGGTTGACAAGTCGAAGGTGAGATGCTTTCGTTGTCATGAGTTGGGCCATTATGCTACTAATTGCCCAAAGAAGAAGTCCAAGAAGGGATCCAAGGAAGGATCTGAAGGTGAGGCACTTGCTTCACAGTTTGAGTTGGATTTTACACTCTTCGCATGCATGGTTTCATCCATGATGGGAAGTGGTTGGTTTCTTGACAGTGGAGCTTCTTTCCACATGACCGGTGACAAAAGTTTGTTCAGTACTTTGGAGGAGAAAGATCTCCAGATACTCATAAGGATGGGTAATGATGAGAAGTATAGTGTCTCAGGTGTAGGCACGGTTATTTTTCAGAGGGAGCATGGAGCTCACCTTACCTTGACTGATGT
>APFE030925523.1:42888-54560 GCA_000404065.3 Pinus taeda | reverse complement strand
AGAACTAAAGATAGATCCTTACAAGATAGATGCCATCATGAAATGGTTCGTGCCTACTAATGTTTATGAGGTCAGGAGTTTCATTAGGGCAACACAGTACTTGAGGAAGTTCATAACCTCATTTTCAGCGGTAGCAGCACTGCTCCACACCATAACAAGAAGTGGCAAGAGTTTCCATTAGGGAAAAGGTCAACAAAGGGATTTCGAATAGCTAAAGAAGAAGATCAACCAAGCATTAGTTCTATCATTACCAAACTTGTAGCAACCCTTTGAAGGGGAGACAAAAGCTAGTGGGTATGCTATGGGAGATGTCTTAATGTAAGGAGGAAGGCATTTTTGCTACGATTATGAAGTATTTCATGGGGCAATTCTTAACCACCCTACCTACAACAAGGAGCTTTATGCCATGGTGCAAGCTATGAAGAAGTGGAAGCATTATTTGATGGGAAAGGAGACAATAATCCACACAGATCACTAGTCATTATAGTACTTGTAGTCCCAAAGTAAGCTACAACAGACCAGGCATTACAAGTGGATGGGATTTTTATAAAAGTTTCATTTAGTGATCCACTATAAGAAGGGAAACACAAACAAGTTGGGCGACATGCTTTGAAGGCCACCCACATCAAAGATCACAACTTTGGGAACTCTTATGCACCTGGATCCATTCACCCATGATGCATACAAAGAGGAATATTTAGAGGATGAGGACTTCAAGGAGGTGTCTCAGCAGTTGTAGAGTCAGAGTCATGTGAACGATGGAGATAGCATGGTTGACTACCATCTCTAGGACGGGTTACCTACATTCTCGATAAACTATGTGTTCCTAAAGGTGAGCGATTGCAACTGATTAGAGAGGCTCACACCTTCAAGGTTGCATGGAACTTTGGTGTAGGGAAGACCTGTGGATAGCTTGTAGAGGTATGTATATTTTGCAAGATGAAAGAGCAGGTAGCTAGGTTCATAAGAGGATGAATTCTTTGTTTTACCAGCAAGCCTAGTAACAGGAAACAAGGTCTATATCATTCCTTACTTGTACCTACTTGTCATTGGGAAAGAATTTCCATGGACTTTGTGGGAGGTTTGCCGACAACTAGGAAGGGACATGACTACCTGTTCATGGTAGTTGATGGGTTCCACAAGATGTGTATTATGATTCCCAGTAAAAAGACCATCAATGGGAAAGAAGCAACAAACTTGTTCTTTGGATAGGTTTGGGCGCACTTTGGGATACTAAGGAGCACCGTTTCATATAGGGATACAAGATTTCTTAGTGCATTCTGGACTACATTGTGGGAGAAGATAGACACAAAGTTGAAGAGATATTCAACATTCCATCCATAGACAGAAGTAGTCAATAGGAATTTGGTGCAGTTTCTAAGGGGATATAACCAAAAGCATTTGAATACCTGAGATGAAAATATAGTATATATACAACATATGTACAACAGAACAATCCATACTTCTACATGAAATTCCCCATTTGAAACTTGTTTTGGATTATTCCACCTTAACCTTTGGATATTGCATATGGGAAACAAGGAGGAGTGAGGGAAGATATTACAGGAGATGCTTTGAGGGCTAAAAAAATTATAGAGAAGATAAGGAAAATCCATCTACAGGTACAAGAAACACTACAAAAGATACAGGAGAAGTATAAGGCCAGGCATGATCAACATAGAACGTAGAAATCATTCAAGGTGGGAGACAAAGTATGGCTATAGTTGAACAAGGAGAGGCTGTAGGGGCCTGGTAAGAAAATCAAGGCTCTGAGGTATGGTCCCTTTGAAATACTGGAAAAGGTGGGTGAGAATGCCTATCAACTCAGTTTACCAACATATATGTGCATTTACTCAGTTGTGAATGTAGATAATTTGGAACTCTATGAGCCTTCCATGTTAGATCAAGAAGAGGAACAAGTTCTACCTTACGTGGAGGATTTGGCATAAGATGCACAGGCAGAGTTGACAGAAGATACAATTTTGCAGAAGAGGTCCATAACTACAAGACAGGGGCAACATGACCTTTGGCAGATTGGGTTGAAGGGACAACTTCTAGGCAAAGCTAAATGGTACACCAGAGAGAAGGTGGAGGAAAAATTTCATCACCTCATTTAGTAGAAGCTTTTGGGGCCAGAATCCTCCCAAAATGGGGAGGTGTGATTTGGATTGGATCATTGTATTTCTTTTCATCCATCTCGATTCATTTAGAGTGGAAAAAGTGGAGGAATAAGCTCACGGGACCATTTTTACTTGCGGGACCCAATTTGGGAAAACGAGGCTTGAAACCTTCTAAGAGCATTTTGAGGCATCAAATGGCTTCTTTTTGGGGTAAAAATTTGTCACTTTAGTGTTGCATCATTACATGTTATTCTACACACATATATCTTTCCAACGATGCAAGGAGGGCATCAATCGGAGTCTGAATTAAAAAGTTATGCCACTCAAAATTTGACCTTCATGTTTTCACTCATATTGTTAGGGAGGATGTCGCGTCAGCCCCCATTATTCATGGAAGAAGGGCTAGCCACGTGATTATGATGTAAAATATTCTAGAGGAGTCTATATTGTAACTCTAGTTAAGAGTTTATGTAGTCAAAAGTAACCACTAGTAGGCTATTGAGTTGTGTTATAACTGGGCCACTAGGAGGAAGAGGCATTCCATTCTTTTGAGATAATTTTGTTCCATAGATGAGAAAAGATAGTCAGGAGAGATAAAAGGTAGAGCACATAGAGAGTATTTGTGCACTGTAGTAGCCTACGGGCCACATACATTACTTCTTTGTACCTGTAGCCATGTTTCTAGACAGAGAAAGAGAGTGAAACAACCTCACATTCCAGCTTGGTTTTCTCCCGAAAGGGTTTCCCAAAGAGAATATCTTGTGTCTTATGTGTGTGCGTGAGATATTTTTTTGTTCTCTACTTTTATGCATAATTTTCATTCTCATGCATGCACTATTTATAGTTAATATACAAATCTAGAATTTTAATAAAATTGTAATAGTGTAAAATTTCAGTATTTTAATATATTATTATCAGATCTATTGTGACAAAATGTCTAGTGGAATATCCACGGTAGTTTGGAGATCGCCTACCAAGGATTTCTTGCAAGAGAATACCAAAGAGTTTGTTAAAATCTTCTATCCAAAGCATCCCTCAAGCTTACTCTAGTGTAGTTTACATGTCATTACTCATCAAGGCATATCATAGGGTTGTAATGTCACTATAGTGACCTTGTTCATGGTCCTCTTGATTCACAACCTTTATCTATCCTTCCAAGATTGATTCATCATCTCACTTATATTACAACATATAATTATCATGTGATATATTTGAAAATTTTCAATCAAAAATTTTATTTTCCAAAATTACTTCATACATAAGCCATGTCTCACACACATGAGACTCTTCTCATAATGTTGAGTGCCTTGCAAGCGATGATATTCCCAACCTTGATCATGGAATTACATTCCATGCCATACTGAGAGAATTCTACCCACAATTCACATTTTCACTTAGCGAAATAATGTTAGTTTTGTGTGCATAATATCCTTTCAATATATCATTTACAACATCCATTAGATTGGTTCCAAAACCATCATGTAGTCAATCATTCAATTGTTTTAGTTGCATGGCACACAATTGAAAGGAATCCATCATTTCATTACATATTCATTTAATATAATCACATTTGTTCTAAAGAATTCATATGGCTTAGAATTTTCATGTCCACAAATAAAATTATCTCGGAGCTAAGAGTTTTGTATTCGCTCTCTTCACTGAGATATCCATCCCAGAATTTATCATCAATCAGTTTTCCCACATCACTTATGTGGAAGTGACAGATTCACACCACTCACTTCAACACTTAATAACTTCTTATAAGCATTAACAATCATTGCATTTCAAGAAAATTATTCATTCTAAAGCTTGTCCTACACAAGCATGCATACATTCAGTGTATCAAACATATAGATTATTAAATTTTCAAAATCGTTATCATTTCAAATGTAACCATACCGCTACCTATTCCACCAGCTACTTTATAATGGGCATGCATTTGCAAATTATAATAGTTACAATTCATGTTGATGTGCCTTAATACCACTCTTAGCATCATTCATCTCCTTAGAAATCCATATCAACTAAGAGAAATCATACATGTAAGTACATGATACCATTTATAACACTCATCACTAGGTGATGAAATTTTTAATCACACATACCATCCATTCCATCAATGCATTATTAATCATAAATTTTTATCATGTGAATGTGTTTCTCACTCCATTTGTTTTTCATCATGATAGCTCACTCACACACATATTATTAATATTTTTATCAACTATTGAGCTGGCAACTTCCCACCTTGATCATCCTTCAAGTAGTGCATTCATGCAATTCATGCATTCAAGTGAAGACATATCAGAAAGATACAACTTAGCCTAAAGGAATTATACCCAATTCCTTTACCTTTGGCTTTAACTTAGTTGATTTCTATACTTATATGTTGTCATCACTATGATAATTTAGTTGATGATTTTTTTCCCAAGAAATTCGTCTCACTCCTTTTTAGCTTCTTGACAAGCTTCTCCTTTTCATTTTCCTTAAGACTTTTTTCAATTGTTGAAGGCACTTCTGTTGCCTCAAATCCTATTTCCAGTAAGGTATCTTTTAGTATAAAATTCCTAAGAATAGTCTACATATTTTCATAATTCACAATTTCATGCACACATCATTTGTTAGTCAAATTAGTTAAAACATATGCCTCAACACTTCTAAATCAACGACCAATTTTACTTTATTTACAAGCACTCATTTTCATTTGTTTTTGACATTTCGTTTGTGCATTCATGTCTCAAAAACCAATCAAGAATTCTTAAACTCAAACTATTACACATTTTAACCTTTTTCATTTTAAAGAGAAGGCATAGTAGCCAATTACACAAAATAATTTCAAGGGGAACACCCCTTTCTCAAATTTTTACGCAACTTGGGGACTTCACAATCCAATTGTTCATATCAACCTAGTTAAGCCTTCTGTAGATAATTAGTAATTATTCAAATATGTCAACTTGAGGCAACTATGCATTCAACTCAACAAGGGAAAATTTCCATGTACGTCTATAACTCTAGCTTATTAAACATATGCAACACATTTTATTAAAATTTTCTCATAATTTTCAACAGATTCAACATCCTAAATTATTTCTTGTAATAGCCCAGGGGTATCTCCCCCTTGCAATCTTATGCATACAAGTGTCTCAATCATAGGCTATATCAATACCATTATCTTTTTATTTTGATAACCATTTAAGGAACAATTGCCTTCATTCAAGCATTCATTGCTTTTATCATTACACGATTACATCCATCTTGACAAAATATTTCCATAGTCCACCCAAGGGAATATCATTCCATACAACCTTTCATGTTGTATTTAGCCTAACCCTATCACGATCAAACCAATAAATATTCTTTCATTGACTAACACTTTCCTAACTATCCTTCACGTCATCTCTATGTAAAACTTGCACTTCATAAGATATTTTTTCAACTTTATATATCAAGCCATATTTTTTCCTTAAGTATAACTACAACATGTCCATTTTATTATTTTTAATGACTGGAAATCACACATTACAACCTCATGAAAATGTTATAAAATTGTAATTCAACTTTGAGAGCCTTACCCTTACTCTCAACAATATTAGGACATTCATCACTCTAATGACTAACATTCTCTTGGTTTCTTTACATCATCTACATGAAATTATTGCACTTATGAGAGAACACATTCATAGTAATACCTTAGGTTCTCATTCACATATCAAGGACAAAACCAACCTGACCGTAATATCCTTCCATTATCTTTTGGATAGTAAGTCTCATAGCCCTCTCACAGGCTTTCTCCTTTTGAAAATCAAAGCATATTCAAAAGATTTTCCATTGCTCTAATTGAAAACCAAATACCCAAACTTACCAATACCCTTTCCTCTTTTGTGAAGAAATGTGGTACACATATCAGCCTCTCTCAATTTCCAAGTTAGCACTTATACCATCTTTATTTAAGTAAATTATCATCTATATTAGGCATACATCTTCATATATGGTCAACATACCACAACTTGACCTTGCTGGAAATAGGCTTACCTACTACTCCATATTGACATCAACATTAAAGCCATTTATATGCATTTTACAAGGTACTCAAAGGTACTTTCAAGTATTCTCTACACACCTTCATATGCTCATACACAAACATACTCATGTGTATTACCTCACACATGATTCCTTCAATCATATTTAAAACAAATCAGAATTGTAGGGTCTACTTTTCCGCGTACACATTCCATAAACAATATAATCCTTGCCAAGATATTCCTTCTCTTGCACACTTGCATCCATAGCCACCACGTGCCACACATCCTCTCACTCAGGAAACCCAACAAATGTCAAATCTGCCCAAAACATATCATGTAGATATTTGCTTGCTTAACAACTTAATTGATCCATGCATTTTAGCTAATATAATCAGGAACATTATTTTCCTAGGAATTAATTAACCACATCCATATTCCATGCTCTATAAAATTCTTATTCCTTTTGCTCAAGGCATCATACCTTGACCATCTAGGACACTTATCCTGGAACCATAACCAAGGCATTTTAACTTAGGTATGTCCATTTGTACACAAGGTGCAGGGACTTCTCTCATCCCTGACATAATCAACTTTAGCCACATCATCCCTCCAAAAATGAAATCCTTTCAGGAATATATAAGTATCTCCACTTCCATAACATCCATTCTATCAATGCATTCCAACATTGCTTTAAACAAGGGCATCCAAAACTACCCACATACACGTATCCATATGCATGCAAGTGCACCCACTACATTTTCAATATTTAATTATACCTTGTTGATACCTAGATAAACATCATTCACAGGATTCCATAATCCCTTAAACAACTTGCTTCAAGGTACCTTTTCTAGAGTAGGACTCTCTTTCTCATAGAGCAATATTTCCACATAATTGCTCCACTTCAAGACACAAGAGATTCTATCCAAAGTCAAGTCTAAGAAATACTATTGTTTCCAAAACATAATAGCGAGTTCAATATCTTGCTCCAAATTTATCTTTGCGGTATATTTCTAGCTCTCCAGGAATAGTGTTTGAACCATAGCTTAGATACCACTCTATAGCACACCCAACCTTATAAGTCACTTTAAGGAGGCAGAGGTTATAATTCATTTTCTTTTAATCATTTCAAACCCAACTTCTAAGGTGTCCATCATCCTCTACTTGCTAAGAGATTTCTAACGATACAAAATTTGTCTCATTCTAGATCTAGGACACCAAGATATGACCCTTGGAAGCTTTTTATACAAGTGCCATGTCAATATATATGTATATTTAATAGATGGCAGATGATGTTGCAACTAGTGCCATGTGTCACCTCAAGGGTGTTGCCTTGCCAACATCCATTACCACCTGGCCCTACTAAGTCATCCCTTACCTTCCTTGTGAAATATTTTCTTTTATATACTTACTTGGAAGACTTTTACTTTTACTTGGAACCTTTATTCTCTTATTCTTGTGCTGAGAGCTCTCCAACCCAATATGGTAGAGATGTTGTAATGTAATGTTTAACATTTTCACTAAGTGAAATTACAAAATAACATAAATAAATTTGTAAAAATTAAATTAAATAAAAATATTAATGTAATGTAATGTAAAGGAATTGTCTATATGTGAGACTCTTTGGAGTTTTTGACAGATTTCTGGATGAAACTTGACGAAATTTTTTTGTGGTGAATCTTGATTTGAGTTGTTTAAAATGGGTTTTTGACTGCATATATGGATTCAACACCCTCAAAAATCCCTGGGGCACTTTGATTGTGAAAGGTTCACCTGTCAAACTTGTGATTTCAATGAATCCCTGTCAGATTCTAGACACTTAGATCAGAAAACAATTTGGAAAACTTTTCAAAAAGTCTCACTTATAAAAAACAGTCAACTAAAATAAAATAAATAAAAATAAAAACAACGAAATAAAAATAAATAATAATAAAATTAAATGGTCCATTATATTGCCCCATGGTATTCAAGTAGAATGTAGCATATTTAAAGGGGGGAATTAAACTAGATTAGATCCATCTCAACTCCTAATCTACCAAGCATTGAGAGGGATCAAATTTCTTGATATGCAAACCCCTTTTAGAGTGAAAAGAGATTTGATCCCTCTTGGCGCTTGGTAGATCTGGAGTTAAGATGGATCGGTTGGTTACCTCAAGTCCACTTTAAAAAATAGGACCAAATTACAAACAAGATAATAATAATTTATTACCCACTTCTTGGCTTCATTCACTATAAATTTTATAATTCATTATTTATGTCCAGCTTAGAATACTCGGACCAGTTTTCCATTTATTTTAATACCTCTTTTTCACCCCGCTTCCAAATTATATAATATTTTAATATCCACTTGTTGGGGGTGGGGAGAGCTCTTTGGCAATACTTTTCAACTTCATTAATTACCGCACATTTATTCATACTTAACCAATTTTCCTTTTTGGGTCATGCAAATTACACCACCCATACATAGTTTTCTAACTATCCTATATTTGAGGGCATTGAAAAAATCTAGTGCAAAGACTTACCCCAACATGGGTTATCCTAACTTAGTATAATTTTCACTAAGACTTTCCATATAGTCTTATTTTTTATTAACGAAGTAGGTCATTATTTCACGGGGAAAGGAGAAAACAAAACCTTACCTCACAAGCATAAATTTCACATAAATTATTATCTAGTAAAAATATGAAAATTTGGACACCAAAAAAATAGAGGGGAAAAGAACAAAAATTCCACTAAATGAGGGAGAAGGTTAACATATATTTCCACTTAAATTGGTATAATGACCACTTCAAATATGTGAACTATATGAGGGAGAATGTCTTAACATAGCTTTCCACTTAATTTGGCATAATGACCACATCAAATATTTTCATGTGAAATACATCATATTTGATAAACTCTTTAAATAATAATTGATTTGAATTTAAGCCTAATTATCTACTTTAGACCTTAGATTTGTCTTGATCATTTCTCCCCCCAAATAAATCATACAACCATGATAAGTATTAATTCATTAACAAAGGACATATTGTGCCTTAACTTCTTCTGATATCTTTGACAGGACCCTAGACATTTCACCCAACACTAATTAGGATTTTATTATAGTGAAAGAGAATATAAAATAAACCTTCTAAATTGTCTAAATACATTTAGAGATCATATTACACATGTTTGCATGCATGAAAGTAACTATCACTAGGTACAATAAAATAAAGGTGCAGTGTTTTTTCTCATTGGTGATACAATTTCAACCTAGATAGTAATTTTTTGTTGTTTAAAATACATTTTTGAATGCATAATTCACCCAACACTAATTATGATTTTTCATAGTGAAAGAGAATATAAAATAAACCTTCTAAAATGTCTAAATACATTTAGAGATCATAGTACACATGTTTGCATGCATGAAAGTAGCTATCACTAGGTACAATAAAACAAAGGTGCAATGGTCTTTCTCATTGGCGATACAATTTCAACCAAGATAGTAATCTTTTGTTGTTTAAAATACACTTTTGAATGCATAAATTTATTCAACTCCCTAAAAAAATCTTAGGGCACTTGAATTTTATAAAGTAAACAAATTAAACTCAAAATTTTAAAATTCTCTTAATTTTGGTTAAAATTAACAAAGAAAAAAGGACCTAAAAAGGGTCATTCGTCTAATAGTCATACTACATGTAAAATAAATACAAATGGCATTTATGAGATTCGTCCAAATGACTCTTAAACTTTATGACAACTCAAAATCTCATTAATCTTTATGATAGCTCAAAGGTTCTTTAAGCTTCCCAATTTGAACATTGGATATGTTTCATGGCGGTAAATACAAATGGCAATTTTAAGATTCGTCCAAATGGCTCTTAAACTTTATGACAACTCAAAATCTCTTTAATCTTTATGAAAACTCAAAGGCTCTTTAAGCTTCCCAATTCGAACATGGTATATGTTTCATGGTGATACCAATAAATACTCACTATACATTGATTTAAAAGCTCTAAAGGGCCAAAATTAATTTTGCAGCAAATTTACACGCTTCGTGAATTTATCAGTGATTTCTTTAATTTCTTAATTCAAATGTTATATTAAGACCTTTCCAACTAAGTCTTCTCTCTAAAGCATTGATAATCCAAGCATTACTCATGTTAAAGAGCAAATTGCATTTAGAAATTCATAATCAATCCCCTTTTAGAGGGAACATTCAATGTTCACTCTTTGAAGAGAAGGCCCCATCCCTCTCAAATGTGCTCTCCAAAGCATAAACATCATTTCATCCTTCCCCCAACTCACAAAAAAATCTTAGTCAATCAGGTCACATGTAGATTTAATCAAAAGAGACACGGCGTGGGCTTTCTTTGATGGAGCTTCTCAAGGAGCTCTCAAGTGACCACTCTATCTCTTTTTCCAACTAACATTGTGAATGAGACTAGAAATTTTTGTGAGGTCATGGACCTAAAACTCACTCTACATCTAGCTCAGGAAAAGGGCATCTCTCATTTATACATCTATGGTAATTCCCTATTAGTGATTCAATGGATGAATAAGGGCTTCAACATTAGAATTTCTCCTTGATCCCTCTTTTTCAAGGTATTTAAAATGGTTTTAAAGATTTCTCCTATATATTTCTTGACCATATCTTCTTCTTCTTCTTTCCATGTAACAAAGCACCCCACCCTTCACCTTTTAAGCAATGGTAGGATATTTCGTATTGTTTAAGGTCATCCCTCATTTACACTTAAAGTCATACTAGACAACAATCAAAATTCTCCCATGGATTTGAACCCATGATCTCATACGAGTAAGCACATGTTTTTAACCATTAAGCGCACTCGCATTATAAATATTTTAATTAAAAATCACTACTTAACTTTCAATTAACTTTAATTACTCTCACTTAACTATAATGAGCGTCATTTAATGATTTTTATTTTTTATTTTTTTGTTGATAAAAGAATTCCATTATATTAACATGAATATACTAGGTATATATTGGTTTTCAACGACTCTTCCTACCTCATTCCAACTGGATTTGTTGGCGAGGAGAGTCGGAATTAGTGCATAAGATTTTGAAATTGGCCCTTTATTTATGGTGGGCTTAGAAGCCATACATACCAAAAAACGAGCAAAATGAGCAAACAATCAGTCGACTGGATGTCAAGGTGGCGGATGGGGAGGCTGCATAGGCTGAACTAGTACTAGAGGCCCATGTCATTCATGCATATGAAAGTTGATGTTCTCCAGACATGCCTCTACTTCTTGCAAGTGGTCATCATTCTGCCTTTGGCTTTCGCATACATTGTCGAATTGCTCCAGAATATCTGACTCACTATATTGAATGATGTTCATGTAGGCCACGAGCTAATTTTTGTCTTCATATCTATGTGCATGAAGGATATCCAGGTTGGCCTGGATTCCTCGCAATTGATATGAAATCGAGTCCAGAGATGGAGGTTGGACAACATGTCTAGATGAGTGAGTAAGATCTTGAGAAATCTCACCCACTCTAACCATGTTATTTGAGTCTTCCTCGCTG
>APFE030925518.1:0-29572 GCA_000404065.3 Pinus taeda | reverse complement strand
TATTTTTATTAATTAGCGTAGCTAATTATTATAACATTTTAGAAATTAGTCTATATGTATAGAGAATATCATGCATAAAATATCATGCACAACATTTTATATTTTGTTAATATACCATGTAATAATAGACTTTATCTAATAATTTGAATTAGGATTTGGTTATGTAAGATAATGATAATTGCAAGGATTGTTTCAATATGGACATGTTTAGGAATCAATTGAAGATAAGTAATAATTTCTAGTTAGAGAAAATAATAAGTGATTCATGCCTCCATAGCAATGCTTGAGAACAACAAATTTTGGAGATTAGTTGGTCCATCTTAAGCATTATAATTATAATTTTCTTGGATTTTGTAAGTTTGTGACGTGTTTAGTTATAGTGGAGTAGTCACCTTTGTTTTATCCTACAAAATCTCGCACAAAACAATAGTAAGAGTCATGTAAATGATTTTTCTAGTACATATTCAATTCAAAGTTTAACTAATTGGTACCAACTACACCCTTTAACTTGATAATTTTGGCTCTTATATTCAGCTTAAAGATAGAGATTGAATTATCTCCATTGACAACATATACCAAAATATAAAGATGTCAAAAAGAAAAATTTGAATACTCTAACTCAAGTCTATTATCCATATTCAACAAAGTCATAATGTTATTGAGCACAAAGGGTTGTATGCACAACTAGTTTATAGAGTTATACGTCAAGTAGATTTGATTGAATTTATTGTTCCTCCACATTTAAGATCTTTTGTAAAAGAATTATTATAACAAAGTTACTATATGACAATTTCAAGCTACAATTTAGGTAGAAATAGGTTCTATATCTTATGTTTTACTTTGAAATTGTGAATTTCTTTTACTTTAGAAGCAAATAAATGTTATTTTAAAATGTAACTTTTAGTTTTTTTGCTTTGCCATCAACCATGCTGTCTTTCTAACTTTGAAATTGTCAATCTTTTAGGTCAAAAGAAATTACATGCTGTTTTTTAATTTAACTTTTAATTTTTTACTTTGCATATTTTAGAATTTAAGGGTTAATTATTTTGGTTTGTTTTCTTTTAATTTAATGTTACTTTTCTTTTTGTTCGTATATCTTTAATTAACCTACTTAATATTCCGCATTCTAAATTTAGGTAACTTTCTGGTTTTTGGGTAACTTTTTATTTTTTGGGTGGTTGTAATTGGTATTTCTTTAATTAAACCCTAACATTTAGTTAAGAGTTGGTAGAAGAATTCGAATGCGTGCATATACGAATTCGTGTTGTTTATTCATAGCCGTTTGAATTAAACCCTAACATTTAGTTAAGAGTTGGTAGAAGAATTTGAATTGGTGCCTATCCGAATTCGTGTTGTTTATTCATAGCCGTTTCGGATTTCAAAATAGCAATTTGTTCGAATTTTTTCAATATGTACTTAATTGTTTCAAGATATGCCCAATTGTCAAATTGAATATCCACAATGTTGTTCTCTGGGTCTCTGTATTTTGTTGAGAGAGGGTGGTGTGTTCGATCAACAATGTTGTTGCCTCTGTATTTGTATCTTTGTTGGGAGAGGGTCGTGTGTTCGATCCGAGGGTGGTGTGTTCGATCCACAATGTTGTTGCCTCTGTATTTGTATCTTTGTTGGGAGAGGGTCGTGTGTTCGATCCACAGTGTTGTTGCCTCTGTATCTGTGTATTTATATATGTCAAGCACATAATCTATGGTTCACTAAAAAGGAATAATATTTTAAATCATATAGTGCTTTAGATAAATTATAGTTCTTTGGAAAATACAAGGATGCAAGTTTGGAGAATAATTTCATGTAAGGAATACATTCTTTTAAACATGAATTTCCATTCTTCTAAGATGAAATTTTAGTTGTTTAATACTATATAAAAACTAAAAAAAGATTAAGAAAATATATCTAAACCTACAAACGAACCAAGCAAGAAGCAAAATACAATCAAAATTCTTTCTACACTTCAAACCATACAAAGTAAAGTGTGCATGTTATTTTGGAAAGAAAATGCTATACTAAAAAATTTTAAACACACAAATCCAATAACCAAAATAAGATAAATTATCTCACTCCCCATAATAAAAAGATGTAAACACACGAGTAATTCAGTATAAAATGTATTTTCAAATATTTAAAACCTTTAGTATTAAAGTAGCTTTAAAATACTTAAAATGTATTTAAATAATCAATATTAAAAAAATAACACATTTTTAATAGAAATTTACATACTTGCATAATTATATAAATTAAATGAGTAGTAATTGTTAATAATTATCAATCCATAATAAACATCAAAACATTTACATCATAATATATCTCAGGCTTCTAAAATTAAAAAAAATTTGAAATTAAATATCTTATTATTATTATTATAAGTTAAACATATATTCATTTTAGACAGCATGGAAGAAGATTTTTATCCATGAAGATTTATATCCACTTTATTACAGAGCTTTTTAATCTATAAATAGGGTATATTACAATATCACATGCCTAAAAAACCATAACACTTTCATATGAAACTTGGTCAAATGATATTTTGTTAATTAATCAATTTAAATAAAATGACAAAAAAAACATAACTGCCTTCACATAAAACTCAGTCTTTGACTTGTGTATACTACTAATTTTTGTTTTATCAAATACTTAATGGTCCTACCATAAATCTAATAATAATTAATAACCACATTAAAATTTTGGAATCCCTATTTAAAAGAAACATGTTTATCGATATAATTAAATTTAACTTCATCTTAATTTAAATTACCAATCGCATTTGAAATGGGTGAACTTATAATTTCATATAAAAAACTTACCATTTTCAAAATAAAAAATGCATGCCAAACTGAAAGGTAAATCTATTACTATTGAAACCTGAAGACCATACTGTATATATTATTGAATATTGAAACCTTAATGAAAAACTTTATATATATATATATATATATTATATATTATATATATATATATATATATATATATATTTTATTGAATACATAATATAGAAGAAATATATGGCTTCTAGTAACCTTAAACATTAATTATTAATAGTAAAAAACACGGAACTAGAAAACACTTATATATAGAGTATTTATTGTTATGGAGTAAGAGCGTTAGAATATAACCTAGGATCAAAAAAACTTATAATTTTCAATTAAAAAAATAAATAAAACTAGTAATTCAATTCTATTAGTATTGAAGCTAAAAAAATAAATAAATAAAACTTAAAGAACAATTTAATTTTATGGTTGTTGAAGCCAAATGAAAACAGTCAATTACATTAGAAATAAAAAAATATAACCATCTTCGGATTAAAAAACTTATAATTTTCAATTAAAAAAATAAATAAAACTGGTAATTCAATTCTATTGGCATTGAACCTAAAAAAAAATAAATAAATAAAACTTAAAAGCAATTTAATTTTATGGGTGTTGAAGCAACCCTCCATTACCTTAGAAATAAAATAATATAAGGAGCTCTCTCTCCCATAAAAATATTAATTGAATTTAACAGGTGTCAAAAATACCGCCTTAAATTCATATTCAAATTCAAACCTGAACCTTCCAAATTTGCACGGACATGTTCCGGCTATTTTGTTATAGACGTTGTGATCCTTCAACGGATCACAACGTTCTTGAGATGGAATTTGTATGCCGTCTTGAAATAGATGAGGTTGTTGTGCGGTGATTTTAAACGAACAAATGGGATTTTTTGTATTTGCGTTTTGGAAGTGTTTTCTCTGATGGCTGTGACTCTGTGTTGGTTCCTGTGAGTCCATATATGTTGTGTGTCCATGCAATGTTAATGAATTTCGATCAGCGAGAGGGGATGCATGGATGAAAGAAAGAAAGTCAATGTCTATAACTGATATTTGTTACAACAGTGATTGCTTTTATTTGGGTTTTTCTGTTTTGTATGTTTTGATTTGAAGATTAGCTAGAGGGGATGCATGGATGAAAGAAAAAAAGTCAATGTCTATGACTGATATTACTCAGGATCAACTGTGGAATTTTATACTCAGCAAATTTCAACTAGATATTCCTAACTATTTAGAAAATAATAGCTAGTGATTTGCAAAGAATTCTCAATAATAACAGAAATTATGAGTCAATTTCGGTGACAATAATGAATAATTCTTCACATCTAAAATTTAAAATTTAAGTATAAATCAAATATTTTGGCATACTGACTTTTCTTCAATGTTTTATGTAGTGTGTCTTCTAGATTTTGATTTTATAGATTATACTATTCCCTAAGATTTTGATTCTATAGATTATACTATTTCTTAATTTTTAGTTGCCTTTCAAATAGAAGTAATTTAGAATATTTATAAATTAATAAAATAGTAAACATTGTTCTGGGAGCTGGACTAAGAGAAGAAAATATAGAAATTGGAGAATTCCATAAATACATAGAAGAATAATTATATTTTATTTAATAATTATTTTTTTCCAAACTTTTAATAACTAGAATGTCAAACCACAACAAGAATAAGGTATAGGGTATTTTCAATTAATATTTCCACTATTTTATGTTAAATATCTCAAAGCCACCTGCCTTTAGTAGACTTAGTTTGTATCCATCCTGTAAGCTCTTCTCTTCATGGAAACCTAATCCTTTCATTTCAGTTTTAGTTATGTTAATATATTTAACATTGTAATGATTTAGTTTTGTGAGAGTGGTTTTTACTGATTTTTTTTTGTTGGGCTTAATTTATGGCTATAATTTTATTGTTCCAATTTGTATTTCACTCCTTTCAGATTATTACATTTATTCATTGGTTTAGTTTATCTCTGTGAAATTTTGTGGTTTTATGTAAATTGGTTTCTTACTTATACATTTATATGTGTGAGTTTTCTTTTGTCAATTAAAAATATAGTTGACTTAACCTCTGCCTCTCACAATCAGTTATGGATGGGCCTTCAATTATAATTTTAAATTTTACAAATATATTTTTCATTTAGAAATACATTTTTTATTTGTCTTATGAGATACAGTACATTTAAATTTTTAGATTATTGGATTTCTCTAAATGAATTTCAATTATATTTTTGTATTTTACAAATATGTTTTTGGTTTAGAAATATGGTTTTTATTTATATCTTATAACTTATGTTACATTTTATTTTTACATTAGTGTTGTGGTTAAATTCAATGTATTTTCAATTGTATATTCGTACATTTAATTTATTTTAACTCAATTTTGTTATATTTGAATTTTTATTAATGGTATTTAATTTAATTTGTTTTTGAATGATTTCTTTATTAATGTTGTTTAGTTTAATTTAATTTTTCAAATGATTTTGAAATTTAAATATTTAATATGTTATTTAAGTTCTACACTATATTTATTAATGGTACAATGATGTATGATATATTTTTTAATTAAAATAACATAATGTACAAAGGAAAATATTTGAATTTATATAATATAAAGTGATAATGCTGTCAAATTTAAATATTTATGATAAAATTAAATTGTAGTGTAAATATTCTTTAAGAATGATTTTGAATATATATTTTATTAAGATTTTCAACTGCAACATCTTTATATATAAACTTTTAGGAATCTAAATTGTGTTAGACGCAAGACTAAGTACAGTGGGCTAGGATAGACTAAATTAGACTAGGCTACAAAAGGATAGAATAAGTTTAAGCTAGGGTAGGGTGGGCTAGACAAAAATAGGATAGGCTACTTTATAATGGACTAGTGTAAGCTAGAGTACGCTAGGCTAGGGTAATATATAGTAGACTAAGGTAATTTAGGGCATCCTAGCATTGGCTACTAAAGAATAGGCAAGGCTAGGCTAGGCTAGGCTAGGCAAGGCTAGGCAAGGCTAGGTTAGATTAGGCTAGGTTAGGTTAGGTAAGGTTAGGTTTGGCTAAGTTAGTCTACGTTAGGTTAGGTTATGCTAGGTTAGGGTAGGCTAGGTTAGGTTAGCTTAGGCTAGGTTCGGCTAGGGTAGCTTAGGTTAGGCTAAGCTAGGTTAGACAAGACTAACTTAGATTAGGTTAGGTTGGGCTAGGCTGGAGTAGGCCAGGGTAGGATAGAGTAGACTAGAGTAGCATAGGTTAGTTTAGGTAGCTAGGTTAGTCTAGGCTACAGTAGGTTAGGCTAGATAAAGCTAGGTTAGGCTAGAGTAGGCTAGGCTAGGCTAGAGTAATCTAGGGTAGGCTAAATTAGTCTACACTATGCTAGGCTAGAATAGGCTAGGAAGGAGTAGGTTAGGCTACACTAGGCTATGCTAGAGTAGGCTATGAGTATGCTAGAGTAGGCTAGGTTATAGTAGTTTATAGTGGGCTAGGATAGGATAGGCTAGGCTAGGCTAGGCTAGAGTGGGCTAGGCTAGGTTAATATAGCCTAGAATAAGTTAGGCTAGGCTGGGCTAGAGAACGCTTGAGTATGTTAGGCTAGAGTCGGTTAGGCTACGCTAGAGTAGGCTAGGCTAGTTTAGGCTAGGCTAGAGTAAGTGAGGCTAGGTTAGGCTAGGCTGTAGTAGTTTAGGTTGGGTTAGGCTAAGTTAGGCTAGTTTAGGTTAGGCTAGAGTAGGTTAGGCTAGAGGAGGCTAAAATAAGATAGGCTACTCTAGAATAGGCTAGGGCACGCTAGTTTAAGCTAGGCTAGAGTAGGTTAGGTTAAGTTATGCTAGGCTAGAGTAGTTGAGGCTAGAGTAGAGTAGGGTAGGTTAAGCTAGCTTAGGCTAGGTTAGGCGAGGCTAGAGTAGGTAGGCTAGTGTGGGCTAGGGTAGGCTAGAGTATGGTAGGTTAGGCTATAGTAGGCTAGGTTAGAGTAGGTTATGCTAGAGTAGGCAAAGGCTAGAGGAGGATAGGCTATGCTAGATTAGGTTAGAGCAAGGTAGAGTAGGTTAGGCTAAGCTAGTGTAGGCTAGCGTAGGTTAGACTAGGATAGCTAGGGTAGGTTAGGCTAGCCTAAGTTAGGCTATGTTGGCCTAGGTTAGGAAATGCTAGGTTAGGAAAGGTTACGTTAGGTTAGGTTAGGCTAGGCTAGGCTATGCTAGGTTTCGCTAAGATAGGCTAGGTTAGTCAAGGCTATGTTAGGCTAGGTTAGGCAAAGCTAGGCTAGGGAAGGTTAGGTTAGGTAAGGCTAGGTTAGGCTACACGCTAGGTTAGGAAAGGTTTTCCTGGTCTAGGTTAGGATAGGTTTGACTATGTTAGGTTAGGTTATGTTAAACTAGGTTATATTAGGTTAGGTTAGGCTAGCTTAGGTTAGGCTAGCCTAGGTTATGTTAGCTTAACATAGCTTACCTTAGGCTAGGCTAGGATATAGTAGGCTAGGTTAGGCTAGAGTAGGCTCGAGTAGGTTGGGCTATGATAGAGTAGCGTAGGTTAGTTTAGGTTAGTCTAAGCTAGAATAAGTTAGGTTAGGCTAGGTTAGGCTCGGTTACAGTAGGCAAGAGAAGCTTAGGCTAGAGTAGGCTAGGCAAGGATAGTTTAGGTTAGAGTAGGCTAGGCTAGAGTAGGTTAGGGTAGCTCATAGTAGTCTAGTCTAGGCTACGATAGAGTAGACTAGGCTAGAGTAAGCTAGGGTAGGTTAGGCTAGCCTAGAGTAGAGGTTATACTAGGCCCACCTACATTAGAGTAGGGCCTACACTAGGTAAATTTAGGTCAGGCTAGAGTAGAGTAGGGTAGGTTAGGCCAGTTTAGGCTAGGCTAGAGTAGGCTAGGCGAGAGTAGGGTAGGTTAGGCTATAGTAGGCTAGGATAGAGTAGGTTAGGCTAGATTAGGCTAGGCTAGAGGAGGCTTGGCTAGGCTAGAGCATGCTAGAGTAGGTTAGGCTAGGAAAGAGTAGGCTAGGGTAGCTTAGGTTAGGCTAGGCTAGGGTAAGTTAGGCTAGGCTATGTTAGGCAAGGCTAGGTTAGGCTAGGTTAGGCAAGAATAGGTTAGGAAAGGTTAGGTTAGGTTAGGTGAGGTTAGGCAAGGCTAGGCGAGGATAGGCAGGGCTATTTTAGGCTAGGTTAGGCAAGGCTAGGCTATACAAGGCTAGGTTATGTTAAGCTAGTTTAGGCTAGGGTAGGCGAGGTTAGTCTAATCTAGGTTAGGCTATGTTAGGCTAGGCTAGGTAAGGTTAGTCTAGTCTAGGTTAGGCTAGGTTAGGTTAGGTTACCTTAGGTTAGACTTGGCTAGGCTAACTTAGGTTCGGTTAGGTTAGGTTAGGTTAGCTAGTCTAGGTTAAGCTAAGTTATGTTAGGTCAACTTAGCTTAAGCTAGCCTAGGATAGAGTAGGCTAGGTTAGGCTAGAGTAGGCTCGAGTAGGTTGGGATATGATACAGTAGGGTAGGTTAGTTTTGGTTAAGCTAGGTTATTCCATGTTAGAATAGGTTAGGTTAAGCTAGGTTAGGGCATGAGAAAGTAGGTTAGGCTCGTGTAGGCAAGGCTAGGTAAAGTTAGGTTAGAGTAGGCTAGGCTAGAGTAGGCTAGGGTAGGCAGGAGCAATGTAGCCAAGGCTAGGCTAAAGTAAGCTAGAGTAGGTAGGAGTAATGTAGGCAAGGCTAGGCTAGAGTAGGTTAGGGTATAATAGGCTAGAGTATGTTAGGCTAAACTTGAGTAGGCTAGAATAGGCTATGCTAGAGTAGGATAAGCTATGATAGAGTAGGTTAGGCTTCCCTAGGATAGAGTAAGCAAGAGTAGGCTATAGTAGGTTAGAGTAGTCTAGGCTAGAGTAGGCTAACCTAGGGGCTAGGCTAGGCTAGAATGAGCTAGAGTAGGCTAGGCTATGTTAGGTTAGGCTAGAGTAGGCTAGAGTAGGCTAGGTTAGGCTAGGCTTGGCTAGGGTAGCATAAGAAAGGCTAGGTTAAGCTAGGCTATAGTAGGTTAGGCTAGGCTAGGCCATAGTAGGCTAGGGTCTAGGCTAGTTTAAGTTAGAGTAGGCTTGGCTAGACTAGGCTATTCCTCTTCTTTTGACCTTTCTTGCTCCTTTTCTTCCTCCTCTTCACAATCAATGTAGAATAATTTCTTCTCAGCACACTTATGACCTTTAGTGTATTTGCTATCACAACTGTAACAAAGCCCTTTTGCTCTTTTTTCTTCCAATTGTTGTGGTGTCAACTGTGGGGTACTAAAGAAGATATGCTTTTGGTAATTATTTGAGCATCTTTTCATTATAACTTACAAACCTTTTTCATCATGAACTCATAAAATGATAAGGAATTGTAATAAAACATGTGAGATTAATATGCAAGACAAAAACACTGACAATTGTCGTTTCCTTATGCAGAAAGAAGGAAAAACGAGAAGGTGTTGTTCCAAAGGAAAGGACAAGGACGGGTTAATCACTGTCCCTTTGATGGGGAACTGTATGCAAACAAGGTAAAGCAAATCAAAGCGAATCAGCCCTGGAAAGGAAGTGGAGATATCGACTCAGTGCAGGAAAGAAAAGAGATGACTGAGGACTAACGGTTCGGCGAATCCCTCAGGATCCTTGATTCTGAGGGATCGTTGTTTTATCTATTTCTGCACTTAGATATCTCCGCCTTCATCATTATAAAAGGGGGTAGTACTGTTAGCTTGAGAGGAGAATCTGTTATGTTTTATATAATTTCGTTTAAGATCAAAACTTTGATCATCGAGTCTCATTAATAACTGATCTATTGTAATTCCACTTTATGCATTAATACAAACTTGGTTTCTATTTTATCTCTGAGTCTGGAATAACTTGAAGTGGTGTAACCCTGGAGGCTAAGGTCCCGGCCCTGGAGGATACTTGGTCCTGTATTACTACGTTCGGTTTATGCGTGGTTTGCTTATCAACGTTATTTGGTAATCTGATGTCTTTTGTAAGCTTACATCACATGCTTTGTTATGTTTAATTTATTAAGGTTTCTAAAGACAAAACTATTGTATTGACTCTGCACCATATCACTTTTCTTTCAGGTGTTGATATAATACTGCTAGTCTTTACGGAATACTGTTGTTGTTTAATTATAGAGACTTTGTGCTGTGCAATTTTTCATTAACATTATGGAATTAATCTTGGGAGTTATGTTCTTTGTGATTGTTGGATTTATAAACAATGCTGTTCTATTTTGAAATGTAGTCGTACTCTTTCTAACTGAGATTGATAACTGGATCAGATTACTATTAAAGTGTGTCGTGTATATATATGGTTTTCAAGCGTTGTTCTATAATTCATCATTAATCAGTGCTATTCCATTTTGGTGTGTTATTCAATCCGCCCTTAAGAGTGAAGGATTGTCGTTTGATTCCTATAGATTACGATTAGTGCATTTGGTCTTATAAATTAAGGTGTTACTGCTTATTAGACTTAGTTACCGTTACAATTTCTTAACTGTTGTCCCATTTTAGGTTTGTTGTTCTATTTCTTCATTGTTGTTCCATTCCTTATCTGTCGGTTCATTTCTTGCCATTTGTTATTTTGGTGTGAAGAACGATCTGAGGCTGTAGTGAGCATTGACATCTATTGTCCAGCTCCGAGATCCATGATCTATTCTCTAGTTTCCTTTTCCATCAATTTACAAAGGGATGGGTCATTACTACCGAACCCTTGACTGATAAATTGCTTAGTTTTCTGAATGTGTGGTTTAATCTTTTGAAGTAGTTAGCTGTAAACAAGCATCCATTTACTCTTGTATTTTCGAACACTGTGCTACTAGCATTACTCGGGCAAATGATAGCCTCAGACTGAGACACTCTTTGAAATAACAAAACATTCCCAGATTGACATATTAAAGTGAGGTAATTAGAGGTGAAAGAGACCCTTTTTATAGCTTGACATTTTGGCGTCGTTGCCGAGGAAAGAGTGTAGCCATTTGTTCTTCTTTTAGCGTAGTGTACGAAACTGCTAGGGAAGAATTCGGTTTTAAAAAAAGAAGGTAAGAACCTACGTTTGGAGCATGTAACAACCCTGCTCCTCTACCCACTTTCCTACAGATTTGTTGTTGTTCTGTTTGGGTAGAATTTGGTAGTTAATTTGTGTGCATGACTAAGAAGAAAAAGCGAGAAAAGAATTCCAAACCTCTACCCAAGCCAGAAAAAGCTAAGGGGTCGGTGACCCTTGGCCGACCAACCTTCATAGATGAAATATTCAAGGAAGCAGAATCTCAGCCCTCAGTAGGACCCATAAAAGTTATTTCTAGATAACCTACTAGTTCCCTTCAGGCCACAGGATCACCATATGTAGCCTTTGCTGAGGTGCATAGCCAAACTGAAGAGCAGGACTTTCACGAAATTGAAAATTCTACTCCAAAACTATTGCAGGAAGGGAACTTCAGTAATATTTATGAAGGAGTAGAAAAGACAGGGGAAACCGAGGAACTGAGATCTTCTCTTGAGACAACTCAGCCATTAAACAGCCCAAACAAGGGAAGTGCTGCAAAAATCATTTTTGAAGAAACTCAATTTCCTCACGCATTAGGCACTCTCATTATCCCAGATAGAGGAAGTGTTGTTAAAACTATTCCCGTTAAAGCCATTCCCCCTCAACCTAGGAATACCCTCCTAGATATCCCAGAAGGTTATTGGCATATATTTGACCAAATGGCTCAAAACTGGCCAAACACCCAAAACTCTACATTACAATACCCCATAGTGGATTCTGTAGCAAATGTGCCTATGAAATAAATCCCTCTTCAACATATCCCTACATTCCCTTGTCTTACATCAGAAGACCCAGATGCATTTCTATTTGAATTTGATGCACTGTGTAGGGGATATGATTACACCACCGACCCCCAGAAACTGAAACTATTTCCCTCTAGACTAAAAGGGGCTGCTTTAAGATGGTCTATGGGATTAGGTGGCGGGGTTATAAATAATAGGGATCAAATGAAAGAATATTTTCTAAAGAAATATCAGGACTATTGCAGGTCCAAAGAATTGAAGGACGAAATATTCAGTATAATATTCAAAGGTCTCCTTATGCATCACTGCCTTTACTTGATAATGTGTTAAAAACAACATTAATAAGCGGCATGAAGGAACAACGGATTGAAACATTAAACATTATGGGAAAAGGAGATATTTATCAAGAAAGTTTTGCTAACATTATTGATTTATGTATCAGGAGCTCGAGAGGCAGCATAAGAGTAAAACCAGCATAATGATCGGTTTTTAAGAGATAATAAAATTTCGACAGAAGGAGTAACACGTGTAGAAATTGGAAATTTATTGGAAAATTTTAAAACTGATATACTAGGGACACTAACTACACAACTTGATATTATGCAAGCCAAACAGAAGCAAATGGAGGCAGAACATAATTTTGCAATCTTCTGTCCCCAATGCAGGAAAAATCATAACCATAAGGAGTGTCCACTAGATGTAGTCCAAACATGCGCCATCTATGCAAAATATCACCTTACGGAAAGCTATCCCTCACTTCTCGAATTAAGCGCAGTATATAAGGAAGCAGAAGAAGCGCCAGAATCAGTGTATTTTCTCAACCAGTGCCGTTAGTGGCAGCCGCGACAATCTGGTATGTTTCCACACCGAACTTCTTCTTTTCAGCCTCCGTAGTATAATGATCAACAATATAATGTGGCAAAGTCAATTTTAACCCCCGTTTCCAAAATGGTCACCACAGTCGTTTCCTTCCTCAACCCCGTGGCTAAATCAGGCAAGCCAACCGGGTTGACCGAATCTTCCTTATACCCCACCATATTGGTAAACTAATGCATACCCACCACAATGGACTCCCCCTACTTCACAAATTTCAGCCTGGCAGACAAATTGGTAGAGACCGATGCATCACCCAGTAGGAACCATTCCGCTCCCTCAACCTACACTGCCAACCTTACAACAAAATCCCCAGTCTAATCTGAGACTGCAAAACTCGCAGCCCAACCCAACCCCAATCCAAATAATAGACCGGTCCAATCTGTCCAAATCATAGAAACACCAGAAATAGGAGCCGATATGAGGGAGTGTAATGATCTTCAGTTAAGATCTGGGCATATTATTGAAACCGAGGGAGATAAGACAATTCAGGTTCAAAATCGGTTACCCAGAGGACATTTGTCACAAGAAGAGGATGTGAATAAACAAAAAACTCATAATCAAGCAACCACATCCTCTCCCCCATTCCCAGAACGATTAGTCATACCTCGACCTATACAATATCATGATTTTTACATTGTGGGAGAATTACACAATTTGTACATAAAAATTCCATTCCTCTAAGCCATTCAAGACATCCCAATATACGCAAAAACTATTAAAGCATTGTGTATAAAGAAACCAAGAAGGAATATAATAAATAATCCAAGAGTCCATGTAGTCGGCACATTATCTCACTTATTATCATGAAAATAAACACCCATTCCAATGCCTTAGTTGATCTAGGAGCTACAATCAATATCTTAACAACCACTACTTGCCAAATGCTAGGCATTACATCTGTAGAACCCACCTCTACCTTGATAGAATTGGCTAATCGATCTGTGGTTAGGCTAGAGGGCACACTACATGATGTCATGGTCTCTGTTGACTCCTGGGAATATCCAACCGATTTTCTGATAATAAATCCCAAAACCCAACTTGATGGACATCCATTGATTTTAGGTAGACCTTGGATTGCCACTTCCGATGCCTATATCGGCTGTCGGCAAGGAAATATGACCATAACCAGAGGAGCAAATATCAAGAACTTAGTTCTATATCCTCCAGTGCAACTAAGTGTCACAATAGTCAAAACTAATAGGCACCCTGTATCATACCTTACTGATAACATTAGATCTCCATTAACTATACAAGAGGCACTTGATTTCAAAGACCAAACAAAAGACGATGCCATTAATAATTTCATTAGTCAAACTGAACTCACATCCCACACACAATGTCACATGATAAAAGCAGCATTTGATAATGAATTAGAAGAAGATCCTCGTAAAGGTACACATGATCATACAATACCTGTCACCTCTATTGAAAATAGTAAAATTGTGGAAATTTAACTGTGAAAAACCTTAAACATTAATGCCAACCTCAGATCCGAACAAGAAATGAAGCTCATCCATGTGTTAAGGAAATATAAAGAAGCATTTGCATGGGACTACCCTGATATGAAAGGAATTGACCCCCAGTTATGTACACACCACATTTATATAGAAAAAGATGTGAGACCTGTTCGTCATCCTCAGAGGAGACTAAATCCTCATCTAAAAGATGTGGTAAAAGCTGAACTTCAAAAACTTTTAGATTTCAATTTCATTTATCCTATCTCTAATAGTAAATGGGTCTCTCCGCTTGTGGTGGTACCAAAAAAGAATGGGAAATGGAGAATCTGTGTGGACTATAGAGAACTAAATAAAGCAACACGAAAGGATCACTTCCCTCTCCCATTCATCAACCAAGTATTAGACACTTTGGCAGGAAAGAAATTCTTTTCTTTCCTAGATGGCTTCAGTGATACAATCAAATTCAGATTGCCCATGAAGACCAAGACAAAACTACTTTTACTTGTCCTTGGGAAACATTTGCCTACCGAGTTCTACCTTTTGGCTTATGCAATGCTCCTACCACATTCCAAAAGGCTATCCTCAACATTTTTCCAGACTTAATAAATGAAGGACTTGAAGTATACATGGATGACTTTACACCATATGGAGATGATTTCGATCCAGCATTGGATACAATAGAAAAAGTCCTATAACACTGCATTGCTACTAGGCTTTGTTTAAGCCATGAAAAATGTTATATGATGATGACAGAAGGGCTTATCCTAGGACACTATATTTCAGCAACTGGCATTCAGGTAGACACAGCCAAAATCCAAATAATTTTGCTTATTCCCACTACTACCACTCAAACGGAGGTAAGCATTTTTCTTGGATTTTCTGGTTATTATAGCAGGTTTATAGAACATTATTCACATATTCCTCCACCTTTGTATGCACTAACTGGTAATGTTGATTTTCTTTGGACAGAAAAATATGAACATGCTTTCAAGGATCTGAAGAAGCTCGTGTCCACAGCCCCAGTCCTTCCATGACCAAACTGGGATTTTCCATTTCATATATCATCTGATTCCTCAGATATAGCCATTGGAGCAGTCCTTGGACAAGAAGAGGATAAAAAACCGTATGTAATTTATTACATTAGCAAAAATTTATCCCCTGCTGAATTAAACTACACTGCTACTGAAAAATAATTTCTAGCTATAATACATGCTGCCAATAAGTTCATACATTATATTACTGGATATCCTGTTATCTTGTACATAGATCATTCTGCCATAAAATATTTAGCAAACAAGAGCCTATCACAAATGGCAGAATAACTAAATGGCTGATTTTATTGCAGGAATTTGATATTACAATCAAGGATCGACCTAGAAAAGAAAATCCTGTAGTCGATTTTCTCTCAAGAATTCCAAAGCCAATCGATGCAGCAACAGTTGAAGATCAATTTTCAGACGAGAATCTGTTTGCTGTGGCTATTCAACCACCCTGGTATGCTGATGTTGCCAATTACCTAGTAGTAGGTAAACTACCAAAGCATCTAACCCCTAATGAGCAGAAACAGATTGTTCAGCGGAGTGCTCAATTTTCTTGGATTGGGAGCTATTTGTTCCACACAGGGGCAGACATGCATATCAGGAGATGTGTTCGAGAAGATGAAATCTTTGACATTTTAAAATCCTTCCATGATGAACCATGTGGCGAACATTTTGCTGATCACAGAAGTGGACATAAAGTGCTGCAAACAGGGTATTATTGGCCCACGATTTTTGAAGATGCAAAGAAATTCGTCCAAGCCTGTGACAGTTTCCAGAGAGCAGGATGCCTCGGTCAGTCTGGTGAGATGCCTCTGAAACCACAACTAGTCATCGAACCATTCTAGTGATGGGCTCTTGATTTTGTTGGACCAATTAACCCATCATCAAACCAGAAAACATATATTTTGGTGGCAACAGAATATGTCACCAACTGGGTTGAAGCAGAGGCGTTTCCAAGAGCTACAGAGGATTCTGTCATACATTTCTTGTTCCATCTATTTGTGCGTTATGGCCTTCCAAGAGAGATAATTACAGACAATGGACCATAGTTTGTTGGGAACAAAATAGCTGCAACACTCAACAACTATCATGTCCGGCATAAAATCAGTACTCCATACCACCCACAGGAAAATGGGTAGGTAAAAAGTAGTTATAAAATAATAAAAGAAATCCTAACCAAAACCATTGCATCAAATAGACGTGATTGGGCTGCCAGACTACCCGAAGCATTGTGGGCTTATAGAACAACATGGAGAAGTACCACTGGTTACTCACCTTATCAATTAGTGTTTGGAAAACAACCCATTTTCCCCATAGAATTTGAAATCCAAACATTACGAACAACATAGGAAGTTGGCTTAGATCTAACCAAGGCACAGATTAATCGATTACAACAAGTCAATGAGATGGATGAAATTAGGCTCTCTACACTTCAAAACACTGCCCTGATATAGTAGTCGCGAGCTAAAAGGCATGATGCTCTCATTAAAAATAAAGTCTTCCATGAAGGAGACTGGGCACTTTTGTACGACTCCACGATTTAGGACTTCCCCAAGAAACTCCAGACTCGTTGGTTGGGACCATACGAAATCCAGAAAGTACATGACAATGGTACCCTTACTCTAATCACTATTGACGGTTCTAGATATGCCTTCAAGGCAAATGGACACCGAGTTCATCTTTATCGCAAACCACTCACTCGGGAGTCCTTCTGCCAGCAGTTACGTCGAGACTCTAATATGGAAATTTTGGGGGAGGGAGAGAAGTCTTCCTCACCTCTAATTCATTAAGAAATTTATTTCTTTTTACAGCTTGTACATAATTTCTTTTCTTTTGTTGAATCATTTTTGTACATATTTTTGAATCAATGTTTTTCTGTTACTATTTTTTGTTGTTCCTTTTCTCAAAAGAACAACATTTTCTTCCGACTGTTCCTTTTTCAAAAGAACAACACCCTTTGGATCAACCGTCATTTTGCTGTAATTTTGTTCTTTTTCTTTATTTTTGTGTTCTGTTGTTCCTTTTCCAAAGGAACAACATTTTCAATTTCTGTTGTTCCTTTTCTAAAGGAACGACATTTGTTTTCCTTGTTGTTCCTTTTCCAAAGGAATGGCATTTTCAATTTCTACTGTTCCTTTTCCAAAGGAACGATATTTGTTTGCTTTGCTATTCCTTTTCCAAAGGAACAACATTTTCGATTTCTGTTGTTCCTTTTCCAAAGGAACGACATTTGTTTGCCTTGTTGTTCCTTTTCCAAAGGAAGAACATTTTCGATTTCTGTTGTTCCTTTTCCAAAGGAACGACATATGTGTGTTTTGATGTTCCTTTTCCAAAGGAACAACGTTCTCGAGTTCTGTTGTTCCTTTTCCAAAGGAACGACATTTGTTTTCTTTGTTGTTCCTATCCCAAAGGAACAACATTTTTTATTTCTGCTATTCATTTTCCAAAGGAACAACATTTCTGTGTTCTGCTGTTATTTTTCCAAAGGAACAACGTTTTCGACTTCTGCTGTTCCTTTTCCAAAGGAATGGCATTTGTGTGTTTTTTTTGTTCCTTTTCCAAAGGAACAACATTGTCAATTTATGTTGTTCCTTTTACAAAGGAACGACATTGGTGTGTTTTGTTATTCCTTTTCCAAAGGAATAACGTTTTCAATTTTTGCTGTTCATTTTCCAAGGGAATGACATTTATGTGTTTTGTGGTTCCTTTCTCAAAGGAACGACATTTGCATTTTATGTTGTTCCTTTTTTAAAGGAACAACATTTTTCGTCTTTTGTTGTTCCTTTTTCCAAATGGAACACCACTTGCATTGTTTTGCTCTCCCTTTTTGAAACAGCTCGTTCCCCTTCTTGTTCTAAATTAAGGATGCTTACTGTTTCTGTTCTTTCAAGTCTTTTAGAATATAGCTATGCACTTATGCAATGGATACAAAATCACAACATACTGAAATCAATGAATCATAAAATTGCTATCTTTATAAGAAATTGCTCTGAATTGGTAAGAGGACAGAAGGAAGGACACACTTATTCACTATATTTTGTTGTCATTGTTCTACTAATTCCGTTCTGTTTGGTTATTTTTATCATGTTGGTCCCTTTTAATCCTCTTTGATTATTATTCAGGAATAAAGAGCAAAGGGTTTATATCTTCCTATTGAGATGTTAAGACTTCTTCCACCATTCCTACTCTTAAGGAGTTTTGAACCACCATTTATGTATAAATAGGAAAAGTACTTTATGAAAAAGAAAGAAAAAAGAGAGCAAACAATGATGTCTTAATGATTTATAAGTTGTAAAATGCAAGATAGGGGGTCTCAGCAACAACCAGCCTACCATGATCATGAGGATGAAAGAAAAGTGGCATTCCCACTATGGCCACCACACCAGGGATATGGTCCAAAAGGTATATCAAATAAAGAACCCTTGGAATAGGAGGTCTCATCACGAGCCAACCTGCCCACCTTTCGCTTCTTCCTCGTGAATGGCATTATGGCTAACTGGTCACCAAGCCAACATAATGGCCTACATTTTGACATCACACAACATTTCCTAAGCATACACGAAGGAGCATGGTTCCGTGGGTGAAATAAACAACTCTGCCAAGGTTATCAACATCTGTCGGCAGTAGAGCACTGTTAATGGTATTGAAGTCACATTATTTACACCAATAGGTTCTTATTAGAACCCTTTTGTTTCTTATGCCTTAGTAATAAATCATATATTATTTCCCAAACCATACAACGCATGTACATCTATTATCACCAATCATGATAGAACAATTGACAATGACCGCATGAAACTCTGTATCCATGGTAGATGTCCTATCCCCAGCCTCAGATCATATCACCGCAGTCTCTAACGTATTAAGCGACCCAACTCTACGCTTTGATTTCTGTAAATTGCTAATTTTGTAAACATGGCATAGTGCCATACGTTGTTCCTTAATGACTCTTTTTTAGAACGACATGCCGCTCCTTTATTTGACGGCTGGGACAGGCTATCACATTGCGGGGGGGGAGGTTAACCTCATCATTCCCTGGATTACGTGTCAGATCACTATTCAAGAAACTGTGTACTAAGGTATAACATGGGTCAACGGTATACTACTTTTTATTTTTCTGCATGACTTGCTGTTCATAAGCCATTTCCATTGTATACTCTGCAGCATTTGATTTTGAGCGAGTCTTGCGTTTGTCAGCCTCTCTATGTTTCAACAGCGTGAACAGCTCCCATTCCATTGAGAGTTTACAGCGAAACCATAAACATGGGAGGAAGATCAATTCGGAGAGAACCACAGATGTTAACAATCTTTGATGCTACCCTGGAAATCCTGGCAATAGCAGGGTGGCTAACTTATCTCAATCGCTTATAGGAATCCAACGAGACTGTAGCAATTGAATTCTTGCAAAACTTGCAAGAGGATCACTCCACAGTGAGGGGGGGATGCATAGCAGTCACTGATGACATAATCACAGAAGTCTCGGGACCTCCAGCCACTGGACCTATATGGATGTTAAAAAAGGAGAGATTGGAGAAGATCATAGAAATCTTCCAAGAGGAAGGCGAGAGCCTGACAATTAGAGGAAAAGGGGTTCTTCCAGCAGCATTAGGAGAGCCGTGGGTGGAATTGGCAAAGACCATTCAAAGCTACATCACTTGTGAAGGCAGAAAAGGCATGGTAAGAACACGACATCTTAAACTCTTAGCTGTACTAAAGCAAAAAAGCTCTGTAAATTTACCTACATTTTTGAATTCATTACTTCATGACGTTGCACAGAGCATAAAAAAGGCACAACATGTAGAGTCAGTTGTTAGTCATCATGGGTTGATTCGGTTAATAGTGAGCCATAGCCTTACCCAATAGCAGAGTAGCTGGAAAGAGCTAATTGCCATGATAAATGGACGATTGAGCACACCATCCCCAAAATGTAAACATGCCACTGGTACACCTAAGCGTCCAGAAAAGTGAAGGAAATCGGTCTGGCTAGCACGGCTACGATGGAGGCTGGAGAAGCCCCAAGAAAACAGTAGCCAACCGGTAGAGATAGAAGATGAGCAAACCCCACAATTAGAAGGGGAAGACAATGAGAAAGGAATGCAAGAAAGAGAGGAAGGATAAATGGAAGAAGAAGCCGAGCAATTTGAGTAGGAGGAGGAAACAGAACAGTAGGAAGGTAGCTCATTGTAGGAGCCATTGGGAGAAGATGAACTGGCAAATTTTTTTTGCCAATATGGACAAATATGGCCCACCTTCGAGTCCATCATATCTCCATGCCGAAGAGGAACCTCAGAAGGGAAATGCACCTGAAGAATCACATGTAGAGGAGGTAGAAGAAGAGAATCTACCTGTTCATGATGAAAATATGACAGGAGATGCTGAACAGGAATAATCCATTCCTAGCCATATGACACCAAAAGAAATTATGGAGGAAAGGGGGGCAGAAAAGGAGGTCACCCAAGAAAGAACAGAACCAGTTAGGGTTCTTGCCCTAGAGTAACCAGAGCAGAGCAACAAAGAAGCACCCTAGAGAGAAAATTAGGGAATTAGTCACAGTTCAAGCTGCAGTGAACAACCTGTTGTTCCTTCTAAGGAAATTGAGGAAATTAAGGAATTGCGAAAGGAACAACAGAGACTATTGAATATAATAATTCAGTTCCACCAGAAGATTAGGATTCTAAAAGCAAGGAAAAGGGTAAAAAGGACCTCGGGAAGGAAAAATGCAATGACTCCAGCAAAACCCCTCAAGACAAAGGATCGGAGGACCAGAGTCCATCTTGCTGTTCAAAACCCTGTCGAAAAGTAGGTTGTTGTTCCAAATGATGCTGAGGAGCAGGCTGCCATTCCAAATGATGTTGAGGAGCAGACTGCTACTCCAATTAAAAAGGAACAGGAATGGACTGATATCCATGTTAAGATAGAAATGGATGATATGTGGACCCGCGATAAGGAAATTCAGATGGAGACACCACCTTTGGGAGTAATAAGGGTCATGAACGCAAAAAAATGCAATAGGAAAATTTAGGTAAAACTCCCAGCCTCCACTGTCGCATGGAAAAGAGATCCGAAAACGGTAACCCTACGAAGGGGTTTGAAGAAAGCTCAACAAGCAGCAGAAAAGCTTATAGATCAAGTCGTCCCTCAAGAAAAGTATGAAGAGCTACAACAGTAGCTTAGGAATGTCAATCTATCTTAAAGCCAGGCCGTTGAAGGGTGACGAAGGGAAGAAGAAAAAATCGCGAAGGTAACTCATAGGTTAGATATCATTATCAAGTAGATGGATAACTTATGTTCTTTATACAATGACGTCCTAGCATGTAGAGACCATGATAAGAATTATGCCTTGTTTTTATGGAACGATATTTGCAATTGAAAATAAAGGCTATTAAAGCAGGTGCTCCCATACAAATTAACACCATTGATGATTTTATAAACTGCTGTAAGCAATATGGGGTAAAAGTTCAGAGGCTACTGTGTGAGTTTTATTTACATAACCTTGTATTAGACCAGGAGACCGAGCTGAACCCTAGCCCTTTTGTTGGGGATATCCAATTACAGGCATTTATTTCATTTGGGGTTAATCAAATTAAATGGCTGAAAGCCTATAATGCTTTCCAAAGACAAGAAAACAGATTAGATTTGTGGATAAGAGCTGAGCCTAGGAATCCAGTACAGTTGTGGAGAAAACATAGAAACCTCTTGAAGACTCCAGGTTTAATTGAATCATTAGGACCCATGCATGAGGCAATCATTCGATAGGGATTAGAATGCTTTTTCTCTATCAAATACCTTGCCATTGATGCGGCTAAATTTCGGTATCAAATCTCTAATCCGAATATTCAGCTCAGGGAACCATTTAACTATGAAAATTTTAAATTAGGTGCCAACCGCTTGCACCTCTATGGCAAAGTCATTTTGAGGGAAGGACCATCCTGGTTAGGATATAGGTTCTGAAGTCCAATTATTTGGCACCGTGCACTCGGATACCAAGCCCTGTATCAAATGTCTGAGGGTCAGACAGGCTATTTCTTTGAACACCTAGTTATGCATCATGGTTGTAGGCCTTCACATCAGATTCCATCTCCAGCCTACTCACTCACTACCTTACATGTCAACTACAATGTTTTCATGAGGGCGTGAAAAAGGGTAAGTAGGGGGGTGTGTGGAGAACTAAAGAAGGTATGTTTTTGGTAATTATTTCAGCATCTTTTCATTAGAACTTACAAACCTTTTGCATCATGGACTCGGAAAACGATAAGGAATTGTAATAAAACATGTGAGATTAATATGGAAGATGAAAACACTGACAATTTTCATTTCCTTATGTAGAAATAAGGAAAAACGAGAAGTTGTTGTTCCAAAGGAAAGGACAAGGACGGGTTAGCCGCTGTCCATTTGACGGGGAACCATATGCAAACAAGGCAAAGCAAATCAAAGTGAATTAGCCCTGGAATGGAAGTGGAGATATCGGTTCAGCGAAAGAAAGAAAAGAGATGACTGAGGACTAACAGTTCGGCGAATCCCTCAAGATCCTTGATCCTGAGGGATCACTGTTTTATCTATTTCTGCACTTAGATATCTCTGCCTTCATCATTATAAAAGGGGGCAACATTGTTAGCTTGAGAGGAGAATTTGTTATGTTTTATATAATTTCCTTTAAGATCAAAACTTTGATCATCGAGTCTCGTTAAGAACTCATCTATTGTAATTCCACTTTATGCATTAATACAAACTTGGTTGCTATTTCATCTTTGAGTATGGAATAACTTCAAGCGGTGTACCCATGAAGGCTAAGGGCCCGGCCCTGGAGGACACTTGATCCTGTACTATTATGTTTGGTTTATGTGTGGTTTTCTTATCGACGCTATTTGGTAATCTGATGTGTTTTGTAAGTTTACATCACATGCTCTGTTATGTTTAATTTATTAAGGTTTCTAAATATGGAACTATTGTATTGACTCTGCATCGTATCATTGTTCTTTTAGGTGTTGATATAATACTGCTAGTCTTTATGGAATACTGTTGCAGTTCAATTATAGAGCCTTCGTGTTGTGCACTTGTTCATTAACATTACGGAATTCATCTTGGGAGTTATGTTCTTTGCGATTGTTAGATCTAT
Organism: Pinus taeda; assembly: GCA_000404065.3. Lineage (NCBI taxonomy): Eukaryota > Viridiplantae > Streptophyta > Pinopsida > Pinales > Pinaceae > Pinus > Pinus taeda. The sequence goes on along the minus strand of APFE030925518.1, from coordinate 6,482 downwards.
AAACAATGTTGTTCTATTTTGAAATGTAGTCGTACTCTTTCTAACTGAGATTGATAACTGGATCAGATTACTATTAAAGTGTGCCTTGTGTATATATGGTTTTCAAACGTTGTTCTATAATTCATCATTAATCAGTGTTGTTCCATTTTTGTGTGTTATTCAATCCACCCTTAAGAGTGAAGGATTTTCGTTTTGTTCCTGTAGATTACGATTAGTGCATTTGATCTTATAGATTAAGGTGTTCCTGCTTGTTAGAATTAGTTGTCGTTACAATTTCTTAACTGCTGTTCCATTTCAGGTTTGTTGTTCTATTTCTTAATTGTTGTTCCATTTCTTATCTACTGTTTCATTTCTTGTCATTTTTTATTTTGGTGTGAAGAACAATCTTAAGCTGTAGTGAGCATTGACATCTACTGTCTGGCTCCCAGATCCACGATCTGTTCTCTGGTTTCATTTTCCATTAGTTTACAAAGGGATGGGTTATTGCTACCAAACCCTTGACTCATAAATTAGTTGGTTTTCTGAATGTGTGGTTTATTCTTTTGAAGTAGTTAGCTGTAAACAATCATACATTTACTTTTGTATTTTCGAACATTGTGCTACTAGCATTACTCTCGCAAATGATAGCCTGAGATTGAGACACTCTTTGAAACAACAAAATGTCCCCGGATTGACATATTAATGTGAGGTAATTAGAGGTGAAAGAGACCCTTTTTATAGCTTGACATCAACCTTATAGGTTGTGGAAGACTAGGGGCAACAACACTTCCATCTTTATAGTTGTGAGTGGTATGCTTCCTGGTGCCATACTTTTGCTTTCCATTTTTCTTGCTAACTTGAATGCCTTCTCTAATGAATCAGGTTCCAAAAGGTGAACATCATGTTGGATATTATCCTTTAAAGTCCCTATGAACACATCAATCCTATGCTCCTTTGGAATATTTTTTACCCTTATGTTAAATTTTTGGAACTCCTCAATGTGCTCCATTATTGAACCCTTTCATTTGAGACTTATCAATTGGCTAAAAGAAGTGTTTCTTTATGTGTCCTCATAATGTGTTGTCAATTCTTCCATAAAAATTTCCTAGGTGATAACTTGTTTATGAGAGCAAAGCCATTGATACCATACAAATTGATTTGGTTCCAAATATAAAGTTGCAATTCGTAGCTTTTGTGTGTTTTGCACATTATTGAGATCAAAAAATTGCTCCATTTGTAATATCCATGCTGCAGGATCCTTGCCATCAAACTTCCTCATATCGATTTTTGGAATATGGTGGGTCTTCGGTCCAACGTTAGAGTCTATGAGATCATGATTAAAATTTCTTTCGTTCTCATCATGAGTTTCCTTTACTACCCTTTCACCATTATTAAGCATTTCTTGTAGAAACTTTTTCAAATCTGTCTTCAAATCTGCCTTCAAAACTATATTCTCTCAAATCTATCTCATCTTAGCTTCCATGCCATTCATCTTAGCTTCCATGCCCTTTATATTAGATTCCACGCCATTTATCTTAGCTTCTATTAGCTTTTGTGAGAGTGGCATTTGTTGCACTTGGCCTTGTAATTTTGATATATCATGTAGCATTTCTCCCTATTCTTCATGAGTCACGCTAGCACTTTCAGGTTTCTTACTAGGCATTTTAATTTTCTTTCCCTAGGGCATCATTTACGATAATAATGCTCTACTATGCTCTTTGAATTCTTCAAAATAATTTTTCAAACCAGGCTTAAGAAAAAATTTAAAAAAATCTACACACTTTTTTTCACTTTGTAGGAGCTCGATATTGCCTCTAATGTATCTCTGTAATTTCAAATCATCTAGTTCTAAAATTTGTTGTCTAGTAGTACTCTGTGTCCTCTTTCCAATGCCACTAGTCTGATCCAAATTGGATTCTCCAAGGAAGAGTTGTGCCAAATCTCCCATAGTGACCTGATTATAGACCAGTTCAGTAGAGAAAACTTGTACGATGTGCCACGAGTCACTGCTTCGACCTTTTTATCTGGAAAAAATACAAAAGAAAATAAAGTCAGTCCTCTTTCTTTACCTTATTAAATTTCAATCTGATGCTTAGAGAGAAAGTTATGACGAATTTCCCCAGGTCACCTGTTTGGAATGTAATTCAGGAGCCTACAAAAGGACCAAATTCCTTAGATCATATCACCACAAATATAGCACGAAAAGCTCTGAAATTTGGATGCAAGATTCAGTGCGATTTCTTCTCAAATGGGTTTTTTTTTAGCTTCTGAAACATTGCAGAAAGAAAGTTATATCCAAAATGCCACAATCACTTATTTGGAGCAGCGAAACCTTAGAATCCAAGTCTCTCATATCAAAATGTTATGAACTAGCTCAAAAAAAGGTAGAATGGATAGATCAACACCTTAGAATTCAGCCTCTTCGACGGGGCAACCTCCTTTACATTACATAAATGAACAATTCTTGGATGATTCTAATGAAAAAACCTCTGTCTATATATAGGAGTCTAAGGAGTCACAATATAACCCAACTGACCTAACAATAATAATATAAAGCCACCAAAATAATAATAGAGGGATTCTATGGGGCACATTATGAACAATATGGGGACAATAGGGGCACAACAATATTAATAAGGGATACAAATACAATATCAATTGGGTAATCACTAGTATTATAGGGACCTAACATAATGCACTCATCCCATGGAGCCTCAAGGAGTTATGAAGAAAAATAAATAAGAGGAAAAAGGCTTATGAAGGGTGGAAAAACAAAGGAGAGGGTATCTCATGTACCACAATTTTCTCCCTCCTACACTAACATACCGACGTGTGGTCTTCCATTATTATAGATACACTAAAAATTCTTAGGGTTTATGGTTTAGGGATTAAGGTTTTGGGTTTATGGTTTAGGATTTAGGGTTTAGAACATTTAGGTAAATTAGTTTAATAAGCACTTAAATAAAAGTTACAAATAGTTTTTAAAATGTCATAAAATTCTTAGGCTTTAGCATTTAGGGTTTAGGGTTTATAACACATTTGTAAACGTTTTTAATATACACTTAAATCAAAGTTACAAAACACTCTTTAAAATGTCATAAATTAATTAGGGTTTAAGTTTTAAGGTATAAGATATAAGTTTTAGGGTTTGTGGTTTAGGGTTTAGTGTTTACGGTTTAGGTTTTTTAATTTAGGGTTTATAGTTTAGGGTTCAGTTTTTATGGTTTAGGATTTATAACACCTTAGTAAATTATTTTGATAAACACTTAAGTAAAAGGTTACAAAACTCTTTTTAGAATGCTATAAAAAGATTAGTATTTAGGGTTTATAAGACTTTAGTAAATTATTATAATTAACATTTAAATAAAAGTTAAAAAAACAACTTTTAAAATGTTATAAATTGCTTACGGTTTAGGGTTAAGAGTGTAGGGTTTATAAGACTTTAGTAAATCCTCTTAATAAACACTTAAATAAAAGTTAGAATTTTGTTAAGATGTTATAAAATTCTTAGGGTTTAGGGTTTAGGGTTTAGGGTTTATGGTTTGGGTTTGGTGTTTAGATTTTAGCCTTTAAGGTTTATAACACTTTAGTAAATGATTTAAATAAACACTTAAATACAAGTTACACTATGTTTTTTAAAATGTTATAAAATTACTAGGGTTTAGCATTTAGGGTTTAAAGTTTATGGTTTAGGTTTTAGGGTTTTAGGTTCAGTGTTTAGGTTTTAGGTTTTATGGTTTGTGGTTTACAATTTAGGGTTGAGGTTTTATAACAATGTAGTAAATTCTTTTAATAAACACTTAAAAAAAATAAAAATAAAACCTTTTTAAGATGTTATAAAATTCTTAGGGGGTAGGGTTTAATGTTCACGGTTTGGGGTTTAGGGTTTAGGGTTTCTGTTATGAAACCAGCTCAAGAAAAGATAGAAAAGATAGATCAACACCTTAGAATTTAGCCTGTTCAAGGGGGCAACCTCCTTTACATTACATAAATGAACAATTCTTATATGATACAAATGAAAAGACCTTCTTTCTATATATAGGGGTCTAAGGGGTCATAACATAATCAAAGCCGACATAACAATAATAATGTGAGGGCACAATAATAATAATAGTGGGCTTCTATGGGGCACAATAGCAACAATATGGGCACTACATGGGTACATCAATATAATAAGTGGGTTTTACTAATAACAGTAAGGGGTTACACTAGTAGTATAGGGGCCTAACATGCCCCTCTTCTTCAAAAAGTGTTGTCCTCAACGCTTGAGTAGTTCTTGATGCTTCTATATAAAATTCTTGTCCTCCCATGTGAATCTTTAGCTAGTAAGTTCTTCCACCAAATTTTTAGATGGATCAAATTTATTGAAATAGAAACTTCTTTCACAATGAAAATAGATTTGTTCTCTCTAGATGCTTGATAGTTACAGAGCTAAAATAGATCTAGACTGGATTAACTTTGCCCTTTAAATTAAGCTATATTCCACATGAATTGGTTCTCAATACCATAATTTGATGATTACTTTACTTTTATAATTTTATTTTTATTTTGTTACTTTTACTTTTACTTTTTTTATTTTTTTATAATTATTTTAGTTTAATAACTTTATTTTTATTTCGTTATTTTTACTTTTACCTTTTTATTTATTGATTTGATTTGATTTTTCTTACTTAGATATTATATTACAACATCACTACCATACTAAGTTGGTTACCTTAACATCCCCGATCTATGAAGTTTTGAGATGGTTCAAATCCCTTGAGATGGAAACCTCTTTTGAACTGAAAAGTAACTGATCTTCCATGCTTTGTAGTTCTAAAGTTAAGATGGATATGAGCTCGTTGAATTTCATCCGTTAAATAGACTATATTCTAAATTACTTCTTAATACCCTATTTTATTTTGGTAATTTTATTTTAGTATTTTTATTTGGTTAATATATATAATTTAATATAATATTATATAATTATATTTTCTTAATTACATTTCATATATTTAAAATTTTAATAAACACTTTATACTAAATATTATATTATTTTATTATTTTTATTATGATTTAATATAAATTTAATAATAAATATAATAATATATATTTTTTAAAATATTTATAATAAAACAGATAATACTTCAAACGATTATATTTTAGGTTTTCTTTTAATAATTTAATATAGTTGAAAAACATGTTGTAAAATGAACAATATATATTATTTTTATATATATAATATATATATATAATATATATATATAATTTTTATTTTATTATGTTATAATCATATTTAATTGGTATATTGATATGCTTTTTTAAGATAAGAAAAATATTATTTGAATATTATTAAAAGAACAATTTTAATGTTTTGAAGTTAATGTTTTGTTTTAAATAAACTAAAAATAAATATATAGAAAGCCTTCTTGGTTTGGAGATGTAAAATCTCTATTGACCTTGTTAGTAGAGATTTTACATCTCCAAACGAGGAAGGCTTTCTATATATTTATTTTTAGTTTATTTAAAACAAAACATTAACATGGTTCTTTTAATAATATTTAAATAATATTTTTATTATCTTAAAAAAACATATCAATATACCATTATAACACAATAAAATAAAATAATATATATTTGTATATGTATATTATATATATATATATATATATATATATATATATAATATATATATATTATATATATATATATATATATTATATTTAATATATAATAATATATGTTCATTTTACAACATATTTTTTCAACTATATTATTTATAAAAAGAAACTAATATAATGTTAATTTAATTATCATGTTTCATTATTAAAAATATTTAGGAAAATATATATTATTTTATTTATATTCACATTTATTCTTAAATCAAATAATAAATATAAATAAATAATTTTATTATATGTGTTTTATTAAAATTTTAAATATATGAAAGAAATTAAAACATATATATTATATTCATTAAATTTAATTATATATATAATATTTAACTAAATAAAAAAATACTAAAAATAAAGATACCAAAATAAAATAATAATAAAGTAGGGTATTAAGAAGTAATTTATGTGGAATATAGTCTACTTAAATGGTGAAATTTAGCGAGCTCAAACCCATCTTAACTTTTGAACTACAAAGCATCCAAGATCAATTACTTTTCACTTCAAAAGAGGTTTCCATTTCAAGGGATTTGAAACATCTCAAAACTTAGTGGATTTTGAATTAAAGTATTATGAAAAATAAAACTATAAATTATTAAAATTAATTAAGTTTTTTAAATAAAATTAATAAAATTTATTTATTCTATTGATTTTAGCCTAGAATGATTATTTAATATGTATTATAAAAATTGTTGTTCTTACAAATATTATGGTATGGGTTATTTCCTTTTTAAGGGATTTGAAATTTGAGTCTCATAGTTTGTATGATAATTTATAACATGACAATCATTAATTGGGTTGTACCCTTGGGCTAACATTATGTACTTTGTAAATTTTACTATAATATGTATA
>APFE030925514.1:0-13481 GCA_000404065.3 Pinus taeda | reverse complement strand
ATTTTATAACATTTCTTTTTTTAAATTATAATTTATGAATCTAGAGGGGGTGAATGAACAAAGTAATTTGGGCACAGCCCACCACCCCACTGAATCCCATGATAATTTAGACAGGATGGTGTGGCACACCTTTCCAGTTGTGTGAGATTAAATGCCATTCATATATGACCTCAGTCTTCGAAAGCTTCTGGAGTGCCAGTAGAGTTATGTGGGAAGGGGAGGCCTAGGTCCGGTTCTTGTCACATTAATTGGAACATTAGTTTTGTGCTCTATTGTGTTATGATGACATTTATTTCCTTTAATTTTGGTCAGTTTTGGAGTGTTTGAGATGGTGTCATTACAATAGGGGTTCTTCTGAGCAACGTAAGTTAGTGTTGAATGTTTTGGTGTGGAGGCATAAGGTGCTCCAAGTACCTAGAAACCGAGTTGCGGGGTATGATACTTTTTGGTTATTCCTAGTGGGTCAGTGTTGAATGTTTTGGTGTGGAGGCATAAGGTGCTCCAAGTACCTAGAAACCGAGTTGCGGGGTATGATACTTTTTGGTTATTCCTAGTGGGTCGTTGGGGCAATGGGGAACTAAGACACTTAACTAGCAAAGAGTTAGATAAAAAATCATGGAAAAGTAGCATTGGGGTAGCAGAAACTGTTGATTTGGCTTATGGAAGTGGAGCTTCCATAGGCATCTCAAACCATTGATTAAAGGTATCTCAAAATTCCTCTTTGAACTGGGTTCTTTTTAGGGTTGTTAATTTGCTTTGTAGGTATTGGTTGTTTCTATCCTTTTTCACGGGGATATTTTATATTTTGGTATTTGGCTATTTAGTGTTGTATGGTTCTTGTTCCGGGTGGTGTGATTTGGTGCATTTCTCATTGAATTGGTGTTATCGTTGAACAATGACGTTTTTTACATCTTGAATGTGTTGTATGCCAAGTATTTTACTATGTATTGGGTGTTCTAGCCTTTTAGCCTTCCTTGGCTCTTTTTGGGTATGAAAAATCATATTGAAAGTGGTGTTTATGGTCTTGTGAATGTTCTTTGCTAGGTGGAGTATTTTGGTGCTCTGCTCTCAGTGTAGAGTTTAATTTTGAGTGGTGAATATCATGAGTCAAGGGATTTGGGTAGACTTCCCTTTCACAATTGTGTAGTTTTTAATTGTAGATTCAACAACTTATGTGATTTTCTAAAACACAAGACAACAATCTACTCTACTCTTCTCAGTGGAAAACAAAAAATGATCGATGCAAACAATAAGTAGAAAGAGGAAGAATATTAATCACACATAACACAATATTTCTGTGTGAAAAGAAACTACAAAAAACCCCAACTCTCTATATTGCATTAAACAGAAGATCTGAGAAGAAAATACAATGCTTGTTCGTACTGAATAATTTCTGTAATGCTACAATCTAGCTCTCTACCTGAGAAGCCATCTGAAGCCAACACTTAGCCAAATTTGTTTTTTGTCAAGCCCCTACTTGCGCAATTCCTAGAGGAATCAACCCATATTTAATTGGGAAATCCACTCTCCATAACTACGCAATCAAAACATAGGTCCTCAACTAATTGCATGCACCATCTGTACAACTTGGAAAATTATACAATTGATAATACACTATCCCTGAACTCTAATCTCAACTAGGTCTTCCTCTGAACTGACATGCATGAGTTATTTATGAGTGAATCTTCGGTTAACTAGTGTGGTACTCGTGATGCACTACTCCACTACTAGACCTCTACTAGTTCCTCCAACAGTTAGAACTAGTTTAATTGACTATAACTCAGTTAGACTGAGTTATCTAACTACAACTCAAAATGACTCAACCCGGGCCCCAAAAATTTAGGGATCACTCTACATGACTCTAGATAGACTTTCAACTCGAATTTCCTAAGTCAATTAAGTCAATTTAAATTAATTAACTATTACAAGTTGCTATGAGAATATTTCGATTTAATTCACAATTTAATTCAAGGACAAATTAAACTGGAATTTCTTGTTGCTATTTTGACAAGTTGCTCTATAAAACGTTCTCATGCTATAATTCCCTTTAATAGGAGCTTTGAACTGTATACACAAGGTACTGGGTGGAGGGAGGAGATTGGTGGGAGTGGTTGTCACAAGGGATCCTTTGTACTGTATTTTGGATATGTTGGGGGAGGTTAGTGCTGTGGTTGGAACTTAAGACCCTCTTCATATTGTTCTGAAGATACATGGACAATTCCATGCGTACGTAGACGTAAGACAAGAGGGGACAGGGGTAGTGACAGAAATCTATCATCTCAGCTGGGTAGAGTTAGCTATTCTTGGGGTGAGGATGTGGCACTTGAGTCATGAAGGCCACCTAATTCACATGAGCTTGGACCAAATGGACTTGGGGGATCAAATTAGGAAAATGAGAATGCTCATGGCACCATTCACCAAAGATATAAACACAATCATCTCATTTTTTAATTATTTACAAAGGAATCACTGGTACATGCAAGATAGATTGGCCATCATGCAAAAGGGTTAGTGGTGTCTTTAAGAGAAGTTGGACAAAATGGAGGGTTGCTTAACCCATATGGAGAAACATTTGCACTGCCACTTCAAACCTTCGCCTTCCCCTTCACATTTGGAAAACTATGCTTTAGTAACTTCTTCAAACACACAAATACATAATGGCCTTTGGATGTATTTTGGTTTTGTTAGTATTTTGGTTCTTAGCTCCTTTCTATTTTTAGCTGATTGAAAAGGTGGGGCATATATAAGCTTTGCAGAGAACTCTCTATTAGCTAAAACTGAAGTCAGTAAAATTGTGGAAAGCCGCTAACAAATATGTAAATTTCTTACCTAAATAAAGAAAAAATAGGCTTACACAAAAAAAACACATTTATGAAAAATAATAAATAAAAAAATTTATTTAACGAAAAAACCAATTTTACAGAGCCACTCGAGCACTCGACTAAGCTACCCCATCAAAGTCAAAGATGAGAACAGGAAAGCTATGATTGTGTTTTCTGTTTTCCACTTTGTTTCGTATTTCCAATAAAAAAATATCTTCACATCTTTGAAATTCCTAAAGCAAGCACCTAACTTTTGGTGAACATGGCGAGGGAAAATGAAATCCAAGTGAGTTGTACTCCACACTTTTACCATGGAGGATTCAGATGATAAAAGTATAATATGATTGTAAAGCAATTCAACTTTAACAATTTTGTCTTAGCGAGGCCATCGGTCATTGTAAGGTGCCCACTAAGTCATTTTCCCTCCATAGTCTTCGCAGTCGAGCTTCAGATTGGAGCCAACAAAACCCACATGGCCGTCCCTTAATAAATTTGAGCAGTGCCCCTTTCTTTCTCAGATCCAGATCTCCTGTTATCTCCCTGGTTTTCTTGCACTGCTAAACTTTTTACAAAATTATATTCTTCTGCCTCTAAATCATCTTCTCTGCTTTCTCCATTTCGGACCTACTGTACTAGGATTTTTCAGCATCTGGGTAAGTTCAATAAGTAGAGTCTATGCAATGACGTTTATATGCGTGTATATACTTGGGGCGCTGAAAACGAAGGTGAGAAATGTTACAGAGGGACCCATTGATTTGCAGATAAGAGTAGGTTCCACTCTAAAGAACGTGTACACTCTGAGAGCGGGCAACGCAAAGACTTTGGATTGCAGAAAGATGTACATGTCATATGCTCCCTCAAGAACCCACGGTGCTGCTGGTTTGTACTATGATGAGAGTTGCCAGCCGTACGTTTGGATCCACAATCCCAACGGATTCGGCAGGATGGTGAAGCAGCAGTATATAAGCTTGGAGGATTTGAGAGACTTCTCAGAGATCAAGATTTACAAAGAGGCAGGGAGAGACAGTCTCTCTGTATACAAGAAGCCCAGGTCAGATTTGTGCTGAGCACCCCAAAAAAACAATTTACATCAATCTGCAGCGATAGTGAAGTATAATACTGTATTTTCTTTTCGTTACAGTGACACAGTTTACAGCAATCTGCAGCGATAGTGACGTACAATACTGTGTTTTCTTTTCGTTACATTGACTGGTTATTGGTGTGTAGCCGTAGGTTATCTGTTTTATCGGTATTTAACGTTGTAATTTGGATTTCCCAAACAATTTGTTAGATTTTTTCAAAATATTATTAAAATTTCTATTTGTTTTATGGGCAAATTTGAAACCTTTATGCAATTTAGTTTATGCATTTTGGTTGCATTTTAACCCGATTTTTCAGCATATGTGTGAATACCTAGCAGCCAAGAGTGCGTATAAGGTGAGATATGTGTAGTCCAATATGACGTTTATGTGAGGGACTGAAGATGAAGGTGAGGAATTTGAGAGAGAAACTCATCGATTTGGAGAGGCAGGGAGAGACAGTTTTGTTGTAACCATAAATCCATGGTTAGATGTGTGCAGAGGACCTTAGAAGTAGTCTATAAGGCGACTTTTTAAAAGCCTTTCCGGCGGATTTTTCCGGCCAAAATCCGGCAGCAATTTATTGGAATCCCAAGTTTGATAGCTAGTTTCTGCACAATCAATGGCTCCCAGAGTTTCAGAATTTTTTAGGGCGCTGAATCCAAATATGTAATTAAAAAACCATTTTAACTACTAAAAATTAAAATTTACAAAAGCTATATAGCGCTTTTATATATGCTTACGGTGATCGTTATGGATAATATTGTGTTCTGTTTTTATTGCATTAGCTGGTTAAGTGGGTAGATTCTTTCTCTATATATAGATAGAGATGTAGAGGTAACGTAATTTAGGTAGTCCACTGCACTGGAATCTCTGTCTAGTTTTCACCTGTTCGTATGTATTTTTTTTAAGGGTTTCTTAAAAGATAATTATATATATATAAAATGTGAAATGATATTTTAAGGTTGAATTTACGAGACTATTAATTCCCTATATATATTAAATTTAGTGGGATTATATTTTCACTTTGATCTACGCTGGTTGAATTGAATAATCAACTTCATAATAAAGAGTGATTTAACAAAATACCTAATTATAGTCTATCCAAAACTATATGGACATTTTTTTATTATCTATTTTAAGAACAAGTCTAGTGAGAAGGAGAAATTGCCCAACCAATCACTTTTAACTGGAATCTAGGTAAAAACATATTTTAATATAGATTATTATTTTATATTAAAAATATAAATTACATTATTGTTTTTAAATTTTATTTATATTTATAAAAATTAGTTATTATAATACAAATAATTGTTAAATCATTAAAATAAAATTGTAATATATTAAAACATTAATTAAATATTAAAAACTGAAATAAAATATATCTCAGGGTAATTAGGTGGGAGATTTGTATCATAACATTAATTAAATTAGAATTTTATTTTAATTTATTATTAATTATAAAATAATTAATATAAAAGTTGAAGATATGTACATTTAAAAACAAGAACAAAATTTTTAATCATGAAGATGTATACTCACTTTAATATATAAATTCTTAATTTATAAATAGGTTTTGTTACACTATTATGGGCCATTACCATGACTAATTAATATTACATGTCCAAAAACCATAACTTACACTTGTTTATATGACATTTTTTTTCAATTAATCAATTTAATTAAACACTGAAAAAAATAATTACTTTGGAGATAAGTCTCAAGCTTGAGTTGTGTATACTACTAAGAATATTCTAGAATATTTTGTGGAGATTAAATCCCTACCACCCACCTAATAATTATTGATAATTAAATTAAAATTCTAGAAGCCATATTCCAAATTAAACATTCCTATCAACATAATTAAAATATATACATATTAGTTAAATATTGAATATTTATACCAACTTAGATCCATCTAACTCTACATCTATCATGTAACAAGAAGGATCAAATCCCTCCAGGTGCAAACATTTTGTCATGTTTTAGGCTCCAAAATTAGATTTCCGTAACTAGCAAGCATCAACTTAGGATATGTGGATGATATTCTAAAAATATTGAAAATATAAGCATATAAATATCATCTATGTTTGCACTTTGTGAAAAAACTATCTATTTTAATGTAAGAAATTGAGGTATTGACCAATTCAATAATCTAAATTCAACCTTGCTAAATTACAATTGAAATTTTACATTAGCAATTTAATTGCGAAAAGATAAGAAAAATCTATAAACAAAGTAGATATTCAAAAATTTCATGTATATTTTTTCTTTCCTCTACAAATAAACAAAATAGTGTCCATGGTTATGAGTGAACACATTTAATTAGTAGAATTTGAATATTTTGTAAATATTGAATTAAATATTAAACGATAAGGATTATTTCATTCTTAATAAATTTGAATAATTTTAATGTATATTACTTAATTTTGTTATAAATTATATTATATATATATATAATATTTTTATATATATATATATATATATTATATATTATATTATATATATTATATTCTAAATGTTTTTTTAAGAGATGTGCCAACTTCATGAAAGGATCACACCATCACCCTTTTATGTTGCAAGGTGTTTCCCTCTTGGGAGAACTCCCCCAGTTGCCACTATGTACTATTGTTGATCATCAAACGATTGAACAATAGCCTACCATCAGATTTAAAAAAAAACAATTAAGAATAAAACATTAGTAAAAAACATAAACAATGATTAATTAATAATTAATTAACAATCAAAAAACAATTATTACATCGTAAATGTTAAGGCTAAGGAAGATCCCCTCCTCCACGTGAATAGTCACCTTTGCAACAACCAAAGGCGCAATTGGAACAACTCCTCATTCACCAACGATTGCCCTACATCTGAAAAAGCCGACCTCTGCATCCGAACAAACCCGTTATGATGAGGAAGCCCAATTGTGGATGGATGAAGTGGGGCGTGCCGAATGGCTAGGCTTGGGCCTAGTGGTTATTAGTTAGGGCCATCCTAGGTTTCTTAAAGTTTTGTTTAAACTAGTGCATTTGTTTCTTTCTTTGATCTATTATGTGTTGGGTTCTTGCTTCTGTTTTCCATGAACGATTGGCAATTGTGTTCTCTTACAATTCATGATTTCAGGCCAAACTACTTGTTCTGGAAAATTTCTTGGTCTTTGCTGTGTGAGGTAAGTTGTATTTTCCCACTGATACCTTGTTCTGCGCAGACTCTGCTCTAATGGTTTTATACAAAAGGGTTTAAGGTATCTATGTTTCTTTAGGATTGCTGATGTTAACTAAATTCCCATATCTCTTTTCATTTTGACAATGATTCCCATGCTAGTTTGAGTTGCATTGTGCTTAGCCCTGCTCGTATTTTTGCTTTCTCAACCAAAAATTCTCTTATATGAAAATATCTAACATCATCCCCAAATCCTTCAAACTCGTTGTGATGAATATGTTGTCAGGGATGTGTTTCCATAGTGTTTACACCAACCAAGGCTAACTGCCTCTGGGGTTAGCATTTTCTACACTGTGTGTAGCCCTGCTCGCATTATTGCAGATGAATTTCAAAAGAAGAACCTTTCTTGATAAGGAAACTATCTATAAATATCTCTTAACCGAACAAAATAAATTCTCAATGAGGGAGTTCAAATTCAATCACACAACCTTTGATTTCGAACATTCCCCATAAGCTTCTTATGCAGTTAAATTTAACTCTTGTTGTCTTTGACCCTCCTACTAGGGTTTTCATCATTTCCATTTTATCTCTTTCGATTTTGATGATAATTCAAATGCCAGTTCAATTATGACAAAGCTCAGAGTTAGAATGAGTAGACTTAAGGTTAGCAACAAATGAAGATAAGATCACAACACTTGGTTTCTTGATTGTGATTGCATTCAAGTATCTTATGCTTCTTGATCACTTTGTAAGGTGAAAAGGGAGCGTATCATCTGAATGATCATGTAGGTCTTCTTTCAATAAGAAAGAAGTTAAATTATCCAGAAAAGTAGATTAACTAACAATTAGTGTTACATCAAAAAATAATGCCTTAGAATAGATTTAAATAGTAGAGTAGAGTTGGCTGAAGGAATGAGGTGACCCTTCATCCTTTACATGTGTGATTTATCCACCATTTGATGATCTCGATACAATTCATAAATGGTGATTTTAATGTTGGTGTAATATTGGGAGGTTCGAATGTAATTCCTCCTCTTCATTGTTTTCATTTTCTAGGGGAATCTCTTCAACTCCCATTTACAAGGTTGTGAAACCATTTCAAGGAATGTGTGATATTTGCATCTAAAATCCTTCAGTTTGTAATTTCCCACATGGAGGGTTGTCACTACATTTTCTTTCTAATCTGCCTCATCATTGAATGCTCTGAGAACTTGAAAGAACTTCAAATCATTTTTCCAAGATTTAGGTGTGAAGGATCACATTTTTAGAGTGACAACCTTTGGTGTTGTGTGAAACATTAAATGTCTAATAGTAAGTCTGGAGTCTCGTACCAGAGTAACCCTCCTTATTGTTCTTATAATACAAATTCCTACAAGATATAACCCAAAGTCTTACAACTTCTGTAAGTGACAATGATCTCCTTAGATCCAAGAAATTCATTCCTTAGGATCTTTTGCACTGTGCTTAGCCCTCTCACATTATTGTTGGTGAATTAAAAAAAAAGAACCTTTCTTGATAAGGAAACTATATCTAAATATCTCTTAACTGAAAAAAATAAATTCTCAACGAGGGACTTCAAATTCAATCACATAGTCTTCAATTTCCAACATTCCCCATAATTTTCTTGCACAGTTAAATTAACTTGTGTCGTCTGATCCTCCTACTAGGGTTTTCATCATTTCTGTTATATCTCTTTCCATTTTGATGATGATTCCAATGTTGGTTTGATTCTGACAAAGCTCAAAGTTAAAATGAGTAGAATTTGGGTTAGTAGAAAATGGAGATAAGATCACAACACTTAGTTTCTTAATTGTGATTGCAGTCAAATCTCTTATGATGAGATTGAGAACATATACATATCATTGCGTAAAAATTTTAACAATTGGAGAATCTATATTCATGTAAATTTTTCAGTAACAACCAAACAAACATTAAAATGGCCACAATCCATCTAGACATCATAATAGTGTGATTCTTATTTTATGAGAAACATTACAAATAGTATAAATAGCCCAACATTATCAACAAAATAAATTCTCAATGAGGGACTTCAAATTGAATCACATAGTATTTGATTTCCAACATTCCCCATAATCGTCTTGCACAACTAAATTTAACTCGTGCTGTCTTTTACCCTCCTACTAGGGTTTTCATCATTTCTGTTATATCTCTTTCCATTTTGATGATGATTGCAATGCCGATTCGATTCTGATAAAGCTCGGAGTTAGAATGAGTAGAATTAAGGTTAAAAACAAATGGAGATAATATCACAACACTTAGTTTCTTGATTGTGATTGCATTCAAATATCTTATGCTTCTTGATCACTTTGTAAAGTGAAAAGGGAAGGTATGGTTTGTTGATCATGTCTAATAGTAAGGCTAGAGTCTCATACCAGAGTCACCCTCCTTATTGTTCTTACAACTTAAAGTCCTACAAGATATAACCCTAAGTCTTACAACTTTTGTTGGTGACAATAATCTCCTAAGACCAAATATATTCATTCCTTAGGATTGTTGCTAAAATGAGACATTGTTGCATGAACATGGGGTTAAAAAAATACCAAAATCTCCTTCAAATTGTGCTCACATTTGATGAGGATGAAAGGGATGAAAGTTATTTTATTTTATCTATTTATTTATTTTCCACATAGTTTTTTTTCGGCTTTGAGGCCCACTCAAGAAATACAACTCATCCCACTTTTTATCTTGTAAGCTAGAAAACAAAATAAATTCTCAATAAGGGACTTCAAATTCAATCACAGAGTCTTTGATTTCCAACATTCCACTTAAGTTCTAGGATGGAGTGCTATAATAGAGTTGATTAGGTGCAAGAAGGTTGGATTTGGGTAGAAGAAAGATGATTAGAAGTCAACTTCAAAAAGGAACTTTTGAGCAGTGACTTTTCCATACTTCTAGAAAAATGATAGATGGTGAGAGTTAGAATTTTGAGGTATGCTCTAGGGAGAGTAGGTATCTAAACTTCTTGACCCACTTCACTCCCCATCTTCTCTTATAAATGGAAACCAAAACACTTACAAGCTCAAATGAAGATCCATCCAAGAGAAGAGCTCCTCTAAATGATATAATTGAAACTTGATTCTCTCCAGCCTGATTCTGTAAGTTCCAATAGCTTCCTTAGTTTGCACATTGTTAACTCCGATCTCTATTGTGGTGCACTCTACATGCCTTTCCTCTGAGTCATTTCTCAGCAAAAAATTATCCTATATGAATATCTCTAACATCATCCCCAAATCCTCTATGAGAATTAAATTTTCTGGTATGTTGTTGGCACCACAAAGATATCCTCAAACACCAGCTTGATCACAAGTACATACTAGACAACAATTTAATCATCAATTTAGTGTTTTCTGTAATAGTAGACAACACATCAGTTGAATGCAATGCACATGTACAATGGTGTTGTAGTTCATTTGTAGGTTATAGACTAAGTGCAGGGTCATTTACGTTGTAGAGTTTTAGGAGCGATCCGTCTCATTCATTTTTATATAATGTATCTCTGTTTAGCCAAAGATGGATGACAAATAATTATATTTAGTGTGTACTGTGAAAACTCTATTCTGTTTATTTCTAGTTTAATTTTATTAACTAGCTATCTTTTTTTAGTTTGAAAACCACCTACACTGAAGGTTGGTATCAAGAATCATAGATTTGTCTTAATAATTCATAAATTATTGAGAGATAATTGGTATACTTTAAGATCTTAGATGATCTGAAAATAATTTTGGGTGAGATTTTATTTTTATGTTAGCTAAAAATATAAACATAGAAATCCAAATCAGTAGATACTCACTCTCATTGGTTCGTTGAAACATACTCTCCAGAAATTGAACACGAGACTCGTAGGATCCATAGGCATTCATTTCCACTTTTCTACCAATGGGCACACCATCCATACTCACCTTGACATACAATGAATTTCCTTGGCCCTCCACAAAGATTTCTGCCATGGCACTTTCTTGTCGATTCTCCATGGAAAGGGAGATGAGAGAGATGCTCTTGTACAATCGAATTAGAGGCCAAGCTACAACTTGATCCCTATAAAGATTATATAGAAAATTAGATCAACTAACAATTAGTCTTACAAAAAAAAAAAAATTCCTTAGAATATTTTTAAATAGTAGAGTATAGTTGATTGAAGGAATGAAATGACCCTTCGTCCTTGACATGTGTGATTTATCCGCAAATTGATGATATTGATACAATTCATAAATGGCGATTTTAATGTTGTTGTAATATTGGGAGGTCAGATGTAATTCCTGCTCTTCATTGTTTTAATTTTCCCTGGAACCACCTACACCGAAGGTTGGTATCAAGAATCATAAATTTGTCTTAGTAATTCATAAATTATTGAGAGATCATTGGTATACTTTAAGCTCTGAGATGATCTGAAAATAATTTTGGGTGAGATTTTATTGTTATTTGAACTTAAAATATAAATATAAATCCAAACCAGTAGATACTCACTTTCATTGGTTCATTGAAACATACTCTCCAAATCTTGAACAAGAGACTTATAGGATCCATAGGCATTCATGTCCACTTTTCTACCAATGGGCACACCATCCATGCTCACCTTGACATACAATCAATTGTTGTGGCCTTGCATAAATCTTCCTACCATGGCATTTTCTTGTCAATTTTCCATGGAAAGGGAAGTGATAGAGATGCTCATGTATAATCGAATTAGAGGCCAAGCTATTACTTGATCACTGTAAAAATTATCCAGAAAAGCAGATCAACTAACAATTAGTCTCACAACAAAAATGAATGCCTTAGAATAGATTTAAATAATAGAGTAGAGTTGGATGAAGGAATGAAATGACCCTTCATCCTTGACACATGTGATTTATCTACCATTTGATGATCTTGATACAATTCATAAATGGTGATTTTAATGTTGTTGTAATATTGGGAGGTCAGATGTAATTCCTCTTCTTCATCATTTTCATTTTCTTGGGAAATCTCTTCAATTCCCATTTACAAGGTTGTGAAACCATTTCAAGGAATGTGAATTTCAAGACAAACTTCTTAATGTTGATAAGGTAAAGTTGTCTTCCATTTAGCCAATAGCCAATCTGTAGAATGTGTCCTAATGTAGAGAAACATGCACAATAAGAAAATATGCACAAGAGATAAGCAGTTGTAAGTGAGTTGATAAACTAAAATATCAAAAGCTAATACCTACAAGGCTAAAGTGGCACATTTTTGGGATGAAGAATGGGACTGAACAAACAACACCACAAGAATATAATGCTGCAATCCTTAATCCAAATCAAAGTACTTGATCCCCAATGTATTTATTGTCTATAAATTGAAAATAAAATAGTGTATATAAAAAGATAAGATAGAAAGTCCCAAGAAAAATAGCACACGAAAAAAATAAAAGCCCCCAACAAAGTTTTAGAAATTCCAAGGGATTTCTCCCCATTCCAACCATGTAGGGTCCTTAGATCCCCTCCATAAAGGAACAATCGTTTCAATGTAAAAATTCTCCACAAACAATAAGTGCAAAAACCCCAAAAGTCAATGGCCTATCAAGTATCCGAGAAGATTGATAACCTTATATGCATATGTCACAAACATCTTTTATATTAAAAGGCTCATCTGCTGTCCATGGTCATCTTCAAATAATTAGGGGGTTGAGAATAAGGGAGTGTTCTCTAAATAGATCTATTGACCTCAGAGTGCATTATGACAATTGTGCTTTCTAGATACTGTTGAGGTGGGACATTCCTTCAACCAATCTAATAAACTTTTCAAAATAGAAACATGTTCCAAGATGGTACCTCTCCTTTAATAAATCCATATCTCTTTGTAACGAGGTCATCATAAGCTCATTAGATTATACTTATAATGGTTGTTCCAACTTCCACCTCAAGCCTTGATAATGCTCTTTCTAAATTCAACTCTACTGGTAATCCTCTCAACATTTCCTCAATTCTGGTGGATGTTTAAGGGTTTAAAATAGGTCTAGACTGGTCCACTTTGTTTCTCAAATAGCTTGATTGATCTTCCAAATTATGTTGAATGCAATGATAGATATTACTAGAAATGATTCCCTCCAATAGTCTCCCATAAAAGAACATAAAGCTAGGTTATTTCTTTCATTGATCCATCTATCACAATTTCTTTAACAAAAAGTTAGATGCACCTGAGAAGGATCATATATCTTATGCTAATTGTGTAGAAAATCACTATTCTTTTCTGCACCGGAAGGTATAGGGTGTTCATAAGGTACAGTCGCATCATACTCCCAACATTCATATTTTATGTCTAATGGCTTTGTCTTACCCACACCCTCTGTTAAATGCTTCCCTTTGTGATGCTTGTCCATGTATCTAACACCTTTTAGCTCATAAACTCCCCCCAATGTCACTTCACATGAGTAGCAATA
>APFE030925502.1:11384-31980 GCA_000404065.3 Pinus taeda | reverse complement strand
AAAGCTTGAGAGAGGAGTCAACAAGCTGTAGAGTCTTTTTTCTCGAATCCCAATCATCTTTGCATTTTCGATGCTAGAGTTTTTATCCCATACTACAACCTTTCCATCTATAAAAGTGACTCTATCTCCCTTATCTTCTAGACATGAAATAGAAAGTATATTCTTTTGCAAACCTAGAACAAATACGATGTTGTTGAGATGAATGCTTCTCTAGCTGCATCGTGGTTGATCCAATTCCTCTTACATGATAGCTCTTCTTGTCACCAATCTCAACAGAGGAAGAAGATTTCCCTCTTGATAAGATCTTTAGTTGCTTTTGGTCACCAGTCATATGTCTTGATTCTCCACTGTCGATTACCCAAATGTTCTCATCTTCAAATGTGCCAGTAAGAGCTGAGAACAGTGCTTCGTCTTTTGTAGAAGTCTTGGTCATATCATTCTTGAAAAATAAGAGATTCCACAATGCCTTGATGCCCTTCTTGAGATGACTTGCTACCATTGAACACTTCTTCAAGGGAGTAGTGATCTTCATCATGCCCTTAGCCAACCTTAGCTCTGATACCATGTTGAGAAATAGCTAGAATGATTTCTCTTATACTTGATAATTGCTTGTGATGTCTTTTTATTTTTTCTTACTTATTAGGTTCTTCTCTTAATATTATGTTGTTCTTATCATCAAACATTCTACCAAAACAAGAAGATCAACAATACACAAGAACACATGATATTGGTTGCAAGTTAGGGCCAAAACCTCTCCATATGAGAGGAAAACCCACAAATCTCTTCTCTTCTTATAGATCCTTCAGTTGACGAATTCCAAGATCTCTAGCCCAAGATCAATACCCTTCCAAAACCAAGTCCGATCGTCTTGATGGTGTGCTTTCTTTGTCCAAGTCAACCTAGTCAAATCTCTTCTAGCAACACAATTTTGACCCCTAGCTACAAAATTTCAGCCTCAACTGCAAGTATGAAATTTTTGGCCCTCCCAGCAACAACTGTTTCCACACATGTGAGCTTATTTCAGACTTCCAAGGCTTCTTGAGACCTTAGCTTGACTTTCTCCTTCTTGTTGAATTGAGGCTTCTATGATCCATATCAAGTTTACGAGAAAGAATTTTTCGGTGTAAATCACATGATAATACATTTGTTGATGCATTTCGAACCAACGAGTGTGGCTCATCATCAGGATGACCCAGTGTTACTTGGGAGCGGGAGCGAAAATGGGTGCGGGAGCGACATTTTCAAAAGCTTCCCGGTTTGGGAGCGAATCCCGAAGCATTTTTTATATAATATATATATATTTTTTATGTTTTTATATTTCGATACATATATGTCAACAAAAACATGTATAATTATGAATTAGATATAAAAAACATAAAAAAAAATAGATTGAACCATATAACAACAATCATCCAGAAGTTATAATCTTCATCAACCACGTCCACAAGTTAGTAACATAATAACATACAAAATATTGAGTCTCGTGATTCATCAATTTTAAAGTTTCAAGCTTTCAAAATTCAATATATAACATTTATCATCATCGATCACCAAAGTTGTACGTGTAAGCTAAGTGTAACCATTACAACAAATAATATCTAACATGAAATGAAATGCTATAAAATGAAATGAAACAACTTTCAACTTTCATGAAGCATCATATTCATAATTCATTACTAATGAGTTATAATTGCCAACTTCAAACTTAAATTGTGATATATTGTTTAAAAAGATATCATAATAAATATGAAAGAGTCAGTTACAAAAACTACTAGAAACTAGAAAAGACAAGTAAATCTATTATCTATTGCTTATGCTTGGGCCTCTTGCCACCACGAGAAATGTCTAGTTTTTTAGTATTGTTGGAAAATCAAGATCTTTGTCATTAATATTACCCTCTAAGCATTAATATCCAGAGGTATCTTTGTCATTACCTCTGTATCTGTATAGGGATATTTGTCATTAATATCACCTCTAAGCATTAACATAAGATAGAAAAAGCATAGCATGTCAAGTCAAGATTTTGTCTGAGTGTGCTTACATTTTTAGAAGGGTCATGATAGAGGAGTTCGACAACCAATGTCACTAACATCAAGGCACATAGAGGGATTGGTGCGCTTGATTAAATACAAGTTCCATACCCTAATACATGACAAAATTCAATGGAAACATTGCAATCTTGAAATCCTGAAAAACTGATAAGTCTGCTGGATTTTGAATGAAATCTAAAATTCTACTTTCTCCATATGAAATCCAATGAGGTCGGAACCACTCTCAAACATCCCGAGTCATTTCATGGTAATGTTAAAAATTTAAGTAAAATGATAAAAATGAAGATCAAGGAGAATGCCACTTAAACATTACCATGAATCGCATATCAATACTAGGGCCATAGGCTTGATCATTAAGCTGCCCCACTCAAAACTTATTTGTTTCATTGAAAAAAATTGCATTTGGAACATTACTGCAATTATTTTTTTTGCAAAAAAGGCTAAACGCTCACGAAAAGGCAAGGAGTGTTTTTGTTTAGGGAGCGTGCTCCTGAGTCCCTCCCGCTCGGAGCGCGGATTAGGGGCGGGATTGAGGAGGGGGGGGCGCTCCCTGCAACACTGGATGACCTAATGAGCCTTCCTTTGATCTTCTTTCTGCACTTTCTCCAATAAAAACCCCAGTCTCCTCCTTTCGCATGTGTGAAGAGATAGAGTGAAATTACCCAATCACTTGATTTTCTTCCTTGTTCCTTCAGCAGCCTCTTTCTTCTTCTCCTTCGTTTGCTTGATGAGAGAAATGAATTGTGTCCATAGGATGTCGAGTTCCCTCCTATATATAAGCTTTCAAGGTGGACGAAGTACCTCAAATTAGGCCGACTTCTTAGTTGGCAAATCGACTTGGTCTTGGAGGGTATTTTAACACTTTTAAATACAAGAATAATTCTTTTTACAAGTTACAATGTGCCCGATGGGGCCTTCATCATATGACAATGACTCTTTTGACTTCTTGACCTAGGACAAACCCTAGAAGCACTCAATGGGTGCTTGACCTCTAAAATAAAAGACCTTGAGCGTGAAACCCATGCTCTGAAAATAACAATAATAATTTTTCTTTCATTTTACAATATTCAAGACTCAAAAGTACATTTCATATTTGTGAAGGCTGAAGGGTTGGTTAGGTTGGTTAGAGCAGGCCAAGTGTTAGAAAATTGTTCAGGAAGCTGGCTAGGGTGTTTTTAGAGAAAAACAACTGTGTTGTGGAGGCTAGCTGAGGGCTGCTAGGAGGGAAGACCCAAGTATGGACTTGTGAAGGAATACAAGGACAACAAGGTTGCCAAGGTGGAGTTCTGTGTGAAGAGGGCATGCTAGGAGGGCTAACATGTCACTAGAGAGCAGTCCTAAGATGCTTGAAGGCTGCTAAGGGAGCAACAACTAGAGCAAGTGTAAATTGTTAGTCTAAAGGAGCTGGCTGGACAATTTGAGGGAAAGAAGTGTTTTGTAAGCTACAACAAGTAGTTGAACAGTTGGTGGCGAAGGATAGCCACTTGTTAAGGCAGATGAGAGTTGGAAGGACTCAACCTCAGCGCAGGTACAATGTATACTTTCATTGTATTATATTTTGGCATTGGATAAGGATTGTAAAGGGCCATGTTCCCTGGTACGGGGGCCCTAAGGATTTTCTTATTGAAGGACTAGTTAGAGATGAATTTTGGGCCTTAACTCTTGTGTACTGTACATTGATCTGATTGCTGGTGTAATTTCCCCTGTGCAAGGTGTTTAAAAGTTAGGTATCTTCAGTGTGTTTACGTTTCCTAGCTAAGGCATAAACCAAACTTGGGGTGCATGGATTTCTAACAAATATACATGTTATATCTTTCTATTCTAAACCTTTAGTGGTGGTTCATCTCTAGATGCTTCATCTTTGGGTGGAAAACTGAATTTTTTGCCAACTTCAAAATTTATGATTGTCGTAGTAGAAGGGGGATGCTCTATTATGCTAAACTCTTGATCCTCTAGGATCTTCCATATCCACGCTGCCTCATACACAACACCTATTATAGCTTCATATCATGCTTTTGTGGATGACAACGCAATTGTTGTCTGCTGCTTGCTAGTCTAGAAAATTGAATATGAACTCAACTTGTATATATATCTTGATGTAGAATTTTGTCATTTGATGATCGTACAAGTGTGATTTTGTGAAACTTGTCACTAAAATTGCTATTTTGACCAACCCTACAACAAAAGTTGACTTGGTCATTTTGAGGTTGAATCCATCTTCTAACAGCTACTTTCTTGGTCCAAAGCTTAACTTCTCAGTCCATCACCCTTCTAATGGCTAGATGACTTGTTAATGGCCATTTGAGTCTTTAAATGGCTAGTAGACCTTTCTAACAACTAGTTTGACTTTACCTTTTCACTCAAGTAATTTGACTTGGCCACCTGATTGCTAGATCTCCAACACCCTCGACTTTTGGACTATTTTGGAACCCAAATTTGCTGAAACAGGTTTGAATCTTTACTGGGTACCTCTCAGAACCTCCAAAATCTACCTAATATTGCCACATCATCACCTACCCTGCCACTTCAACTACCACCTATGTAAGTCTTGTAACACCTTGAGGAACCTTTAAAATTTGACACATGGGTATTGTTTCTATCGTTCTACTGATCACTTTTGACATAACGCAGGCATGGTTCTACCCAACACTATTCTTCTTTTGCTAGCTGTAAATATGTTTGACCCAGTGTTGCGAACATCTCGATAACATCTCGATTTTATCTCGAAATCACGATTTTTTGGCTTAGCCGATGTTTGCTGATTTTTAAAGAAATTTTTATGGTATCTTAATTTTGCCAATGTTTGCTGATTTTTACCAATATTTTCCCGATTTTTATGATTTTTTGGTTTTCCAGACTCTTGCCGATTTTATCCCGATGCCGATGTTCGCAACATTGGAACTTTGACCTGTTGACCAAGTTTCACCTGCTTGTAACTAGCCATTGCCACCTTTGATTCGAAAACTAGAACATGGCATGGACTCCTCTCATCAAACTGAATAATTTGACACCAAGTTGACTTTTTGATCATTAGAACCACTTTGCATTGGGAATTGTATACTGCCTTGGGAAATATGAAAGTTGTCAAAAATGAGATTGCCATGCCTGAGAGTTATTTGAGGAATTCGACACGAAAGACAAGGGCACCTACAAACTCTATAGACCATGACCATGTGATGAAGACAAGTGCATGTTAACGCAGGCTAGACTGACCCATACATGATCAACACTAGAAAAGGAGGCTCTCATAAAACCATGCATCCTCAAGTAAGATCAGCCAAGGCTTCCCAATCCTATATAGGACGATACACACCTAAAGTGAACTACAATGGACCAGTCATGGTTTGTCCAAGACAACAAGCTACTGACTCAAGAACATGACACAGGCTTGGGATACCTAATACAAAACATCACATGGTTGTTACAATGCTTTGACTTGTGACCTTGGGCTTAAAATGGTGATGATAAATTGTTGCATACATTTTTATGTACCCTTGCTGACATGAGGGGTAACAGGTTCCACTAGAAATAAGCCCTTATGGAGCTTGTTGTCACACATAATGTCTAGGCACCGCGACTCAGATCGGGGGCTATCACACTGATCCCCAATCACTTCATTTGAGTTGTCTCCCAATAGCAGACTAAGGGGTTAGACCCTATAGAAATGGAAAAATGAAAGATTAGTTGAGAACCAACCAACCTAGGAGACACAACTAGGAAACCAATACTTGTTTTAGATTGTGCAAGATTTTAAGGATTCAAAATGATTTGAAGAAAGTGATACCAGTGCCTTGTGGAGTCAACTATCTTGCGAAGAAAATAAGATTCAAGTAAAGGATGGGGAATTGCTGTTGAAAAGACTCAATTGTTTTATATGTAAATGCAAAATTTAAAACTATGTGAAATGCAGGGTGTTGTCGCACAAAGTGTCTAGGCACTGCGACAATGCTCAGAGTAAGGGTTGTTGCTTTGATCCTTACTCTGTTTAGACTCTCTCTCTCTCCTAGACAAGTCAAGGGGGTGGTCCCTAAGGTGAATTAATGAGAAAACCCTGTGGAACACAGGCTCTAGGAGACTTTAAGATGGACAACTTGATGAATGTAAATGACTTTTGATTAACTCAGATGAAGAGATTAAACACTAATGTAACCAAGACAATATTACAAGATAGAAATGATTATAGACCAGTGCCTTTATGTTCAATTAATCGTAGATTAAGTAAAAAACAAGTTATTCAGAACACTTTTCCAATATGTGACAAATAGTGACAATCACGAACGATCAATGTAAACGCCCAAAACTGCAATATGCAAGAGGTTCTAGATTTAAAATAATTTTCATTAATGACCTAGATCTAGAATAAATTAACGTCCTCCTATCGCCAATATAATTTTTTGAAACATTAATCTCACTTGACAATATAGAAATATTACCAAAGAATGACACCAAGGAAATTTATGTAATCAATTCAATTGTTCCTTAGGAAGTTAATTAAATGTGGTAAATGGAGAAATCAAAATCTTTTAACGTGACGGAAAAACGAATCAAAGGGTTTAAAAATTGAAATTTAATGGGCCATAGGCCGCATCAAATTTTTTAATGTGAAAGCGTAAATCCCTTTCATTTATTTTATTATCAATCCCAAAGTCACAAAATTTTTAAATCTTTTTAGATTTTTATTTTTTAAAATTTTTTAGAATCTTTTAATGTTTTGGATTTTTAATTTTTTTTAATGTTCTTCAAAATAAAATCAAAACGATAAATCAAATTAGAAAATAAAATGAAAATCGAATAATAAACAAAAAATCGAAATTTTAAAATGGAATAGGGCTAAACTAAAGCAAAGAATAAAAAAAAATCAAACTTTAAACTAACATAATTCATAAATGAAAATAAAATAGAAAGGAACATTGCTAACCTTAACTATATAAAAAATCAAATGAAAAATAAAAAGGTCAAATGAAATCGAGTAAAAGGAAACTAACCCTAAATATTATAAAATACAAATGAAGCTTAAAAAAAAGAAAAATTGAGTGCTTTTTGCTTAGCACACCGCTCAAAGGTCGGATGAATCCACTGACAAATGACCTCCTATTTAAAGATAAATCGTCCAATGGCTAGTTCGAGTGATCCTCGTCAAAGCAATCTCGACCATTGATGAGGATCAAAATTTCTTTTAATCTCATCCGTCGAAATTTTAAATTCTTGAGGAAATTCAAAATTTTTCAGTTAAATGCATTTTAATTAACTCAAAAATAAATTTTTTGAGTTAATTTCCTCAAAAATTTGACTTTGACTTAACCCCCAGGGACCAAAGGCTTAAAATTTAGCAAAATAATTAATTTACCTTAGTCCCAAGACTTTTTAAATTTTGATTTTTAAGGACCGACGAATTTTGCCTTTGGAGAATTTAAATTTATCTAGGACCTAGAATTAATTAATTTCTGACTTAGGATTTTAATTAATTTTTGGCCAGAAAATTTAATTAATTAACCTATGAGGGGATAATTTATTTTTCCAACACTCAAGACACTTTACATTATGATTTTCATATTTTTACATTTCAAGGGGGAAAACCCATTTGTAAAAGACCCTCACAAACTACCCATTTCTGCGATACCAATATAATCCAACAAACCAAACAATTTGTGATAAAATAGCCTAACCAAATAGTTAGGATTATTCTCAAATCACTTTTACATAGACTCAAATCAGAACACTAGAACTCGCTTAATATTACAGTGACAAAATCCATTCCGGCTTTGGGGTAAGATTGAAGGAAAACTCTGCCGATTATCCGAGGATGGATTGGTGAGACAAAAAACCTCCCAGAATGTAGATTGTCACCAGAAAAATAGGTTTACCTAGGTCAATTACATACTCGATACGGATCTGTTGAGATTATTTACATTATACACATGCATAAAAGGTTACATAATATATTGGAAGTGAAACTGATGATGATAGTTGTACGACACAAATACATTGATCAGACGCTATCCCTGTACTGCTATGGGTCGTTGACACATAGTGATCAACACAGGGACTTGGTTAATTTTAGTTAAATGAGGGCGTAAAATTATCTTTGAAATGTCTTAAATGTTACTTAAGGCTCGGAATGGTGGTGATTCAAATGTGAAAGCAGGTACTTATACCAGCATTGCAAAATGTAAAATCTGCACAAATAATTACTGAAATGCACAATAAACTGAAATGTAAAATGCTAGAATAAAACACCTTTAAATTAAAAACTTCATTTGTATGAAATACTCAATCAAAATCATTAGATACATAAGTAAAACTAGATTAGTTTTACTTGCATAAGCATGTAAAAAAAAAATGAATTTCAGAAATTAAACTAAATGTTTTAAACTCGGATCACATTAATGAAATATCAGTCTAGTAATCTGCTCTTACATCAAATATTAAAACTAACAATACATTCTAAAACAACAGTTCTATAACCATGCAATATTAAAAAATTTCTATGTATAACAACATAAAATTTTAAATGACAAACTGATAACTACAATTCAAAAAACTTCACAGTTTAATTCTTTTTGATCTATGATGTATTTTATCTAAAAAAACTTAGAAATAAACTACTGAACAATAGTGAAACAATTTTCGCAAATTTGTTTGCAAAAGTTACTGAAGTTAACTTCTATTTTTGCAAGTATACAATTGTAAAAATGTAAATTAAATTTGTTGCTCATTTCAGAAAATTTCTGAGTTTAACTATTTCTAATATATTGATGTATTTGATTTAAAAAACTCAGAAATAAACTAATAAACAACAGTAAAACAATTTTCAGAAATTTGTTTGCAACTAACTTCTATTTCTGCAATTGTACAACAATAAAAATGTAAATTAAATTTACTATTAAACTCTAGCTAATTGCAAATCTATGCCAGTGTTAACCTTGCTTTAAAAATGAAATGAGGAAAGGTTAGGGGGTGTGCACTAGTCAGCCCTTAGGGGCTTGAAGACACTTGAATATATGCTGGACTAATTATTGAAAATCCTCAACTCTTTCTTTTTGTTATGAAAAACTTTGTTAAAATTTTCTGGGAAATTTTTAGGAAAATTTTTAGGAAAAATTAGTGAGAGAAATTTGGGGAAAGAGGGAAGTTTGTAAGGCTAAAAGGGAGGCCGAGAAAGAGGCTAGAGATGGCCAACGCTGGGCCTCAAAGCCCTAAAAAAATTTGCCCATGGTCCTTCTGAAATTTCTCCTCAACCTAGAAACAAAATGGAGATGTCTTCTGGGGCTTTGATCTTTCTTCGAAATCCACAAAAATCACTTGCAATTTTCAGATTTTTTCCTACACCCCAATGAATTAGAAATATGAAATACCCAGAACCCCAATGAATTAGAAATTTGCTATTTGCAAATCTACAATAATATTCTACAGATCTAGCAGATCTATAGATCAAAGCCTTCTCTATTAGCCAGATTTAAACAAAATTTGTACAATATTTAGAAATAAATATGAAATTTTGAAGAGGCACAAGCCCAAGAAAAACCCTGTAAGTAGGATATTCTATAAAATGACTTCAAAAATTAAAAAGATAGTGGACTCTTTTAGATTCTGTAAAAAGATAGTGGACTTGTGCACACTTAAATATGCTTGTTAGATTAATAGAAATTAAAAAATGATCATAAAATCATCAAGAAATAGAGATATCTGCTACTTC
The DNA here is from genome assembly GCA_000404065.3 of Pinus taeda. Lineage (NCBI taxonomy): Eukaryota > Viridiplantae > Streptophyta > Pinopsida > Pinales > Pinaceae > Pinus > Pinus taeda. The sequence continues at coordinate 22,233 of APFE030925502.1, read as the reverse complement.
TATCAAATCAAAATGATATTCTAAAAACCCAGAAATTTGTGCAAGATATCTGTGCACAGATCAATCCTCAAAGGCTATTAACCAGCTAATGCAAATAAAAGCAACAAAGTATTAAGAACAATATTACCACATAAATCTGAAAGAGGAACACCACGATCTGAAACCCCAAAGTCTTTGCGTTTTATTAACCAGAATAAGTTATAAGAGCTTTCTTAGAGCAAGTACATGATTCAAAAATCGGATCCAAATAATGGAAAGAGGCCTCTTATTTATAGAAAAATTCTTCAATGGCTAGTTGCCTTGATCCCAGTCAAAACAATCTCAACTGTTGATGAAGATCAAATGATCTTTTAATCATCACTATTGAAATAAAGTTACTTTTGAGGAAATTTGAATTTCACTTTGAATTTCCTTTTAATTAATTCAAAAATGATTATTTTGAGTTAATTGTCGCAAAAAGTTGACTTTGACTTAACTACTATGGCCCAAGGGTTCAAAATATCTTGAAATTTTCAATATTCCCTTGGCTTGGGACCTCCAAAAATTAAAAACTTTAAAACCCACGAATTTTAAATGTTGGAGAATTTAATTTTTTCTAGGACCTAAATTAATTAAATTTCTGGCTTTAGCATTTTAATTTATTTTAGCTATAAATTTTAATTAATTGACTCATGAGGGGATATTAATTTTTCCAACCCTCTAATATTTAGCCATGGTGTCTAACTATCAGGAACCATGCACTAAATATTTTTTACATGAAATATTACATTTCTAACCCATGAAGGGGGAACACTCGTTCATTATAGACCCTCAATAATTACCTATTTCTACAACACAAAATATGATCTAGTAGACTAAGTGACTTGTAATAAAATAATCTAACCAAATAGTTAGAATTATTCCCAAATCACTTTTACAGAGGTTCGATAAAGAACACTAGGACTCATTTAAAATTCTAACGACAAAATTAACCTTAGCTTTGGGATGAGGCTGGAGGGAAAAACTCTGCCGATCATCTGTGTTTAGAAACAGAGATGAATCGGTGAGACTAAAAACCTCCTAGGATAGAAATCGTCATCAGAAAAATAAATTTACCTAGGTTGTTATATACATTTGTCTTACTAGGATCATTTACATTACGAAATGTAGAATGGGTTTACAAAACTCTAGTGTACATATAGTTGATAATGATGAATCTGTGGATCATCTGAGTGGTCGGACATGATGAAAATCCATGCGCGAAAAGATGTAGCTATGGGGTAGTTGACATGGAGTGGTCAACAAAGCTGATAATGATAAAAATCCTATACTGAGGTAAATACTGAAAGCAAATTTCTAATCATGAATATCTCCCCATCTCCAATTCATTGTTTCAAAGAAGACCATGAGAAAGGATGAACCAATGTATACGAGCAGACAACTGAGCAACATAATAGTGATGATAAGTTGTAGCAAGAATAACACATCATTTTACACTTTGGTAACTGAGTTCTTGGAGATTCAATTTTCATATTGAACAGCTGACCAATATCATTCATGCCTAAAGCAAAATCCAACAACATTTCCTTTGATATTTGCATTGTGAAATGTTGTACTGGCCTAGCCAAATAGAGCGTGATATCAACGTCCACGATTAGAGGATTAGCTGCTTTGCATGCATGGCAGTAATTGTAGCGATGTCTTTTGACATTGGGGTATGTTGCACACATATTTTGTCACAACCTTCAATGCATAGCACTTTTGCTTATTATTTTTATTTTTTCTTGGGTGCTTTGCTAATGTTAAATTCTTCTTTAATTTCTCTATAGAATGTATATTATTAAGTTTGAAATAGAGATGAATTTTTGTTTGATGAAGCAAATATTACCATCTTTTAATACAAGTAACAATGTTTTAAAATTTATACAATATAAGTATAGGTATTATAATTGTAATATTGGATAGAATATAAGCATCCATAAAAAGGAAGAAGTTGTTCATTTTCAATGTATTATTTCTAACAAAAAGAAAATGGTTGTTACATTGTATCCTTTTGTGTGTATTTCTGCAGATAGTTAATGGATTTAAGCAATGCAGGTCTGTGTCGACAAGGAAAGGTAAGGATGGATTTCACATTGTTTATTTTGATAACTGTAGTCAAACAACACTTTTATTTTCTCTCTTATGATGATTCAAGTATATTTCCAGAAGAGAATATGTATGATGTATAGTAAATTTGACTGATAATTTGGTGATTCTGATGCTCTGCAAACAATTGCAAAGTACAGAGATTAACTATAACATGCTGTTGTCATGTTGACATGCAATCTTTGTGACAAGCCACATCCTTTCACAAGAAACAAGAGGTTCTTTTCGTTGTGTTGAGTAGCCACTTCTTGTTTTGGAAACACACTGTAAGGTGGAAGCAGGCATGGCCTTATTAATAGTGCTTTGTCTTCTATTTTCGTCCATGGTAAGAAGAAGATGGATCAGTGATGATTGAAATTTATGTTGTAAAGACTGTCAGAGACTTTGTCAAGGTTGTCAATAGTCATGGAACATTTGCTTGAATTCTTTGTGTGCAAGCCTTGTGGTTTCTGAATTTCTGCTGGAGGTTTATTTTTCAAAGTATTTAGAGTCAACTATTAGAAATTGAAAATGACATTGTTCAGTTGGAAACAATTTCTGTGTAAGTTATTAAGAGTATCGTGTCACCATAATGTTGTGATAATCATGATCAGGATTAAATCGGCGAGGGTCCAGAAAAAGGAAATAACTAAAATCTTAAAAATTGGGATAAAATCGGTAAAATAGGCAAAATTAAAAAAAATACAAATTTTTGGGGTCAGATCCCAATTTTAATCATTTCAGTGAAAAAATTGCCGATTTAATAGTTTTAGGGAAAAACTTGCGATTTCGTGATTTTCGTGACACTATGTTTTTTTCCCCTGGGAAAATCCGTAAAACTTCCATTAATTATGAAAAGAATTACATATGTATCAGTTTTACATATTCTATGATCACTGTAGGATCTGTACATATTCCGAAATTTACATCGATCTTTCTCTGTAATCATCTAATACATTCCATCGATTGTCTATAAATGTGTTGTTGCATTTTCAGCAACTATCAAAAAACAAAATCTATGAGGATTTGCTGTGATGACTGTGCAATATCAGTGATCTGTGGATGCTGTTGTCCTTATTGCTGTATATTATGCGAGATGTGGACCCACTGTTGGGAAGCCCTGATCTATATAGGGCCGATGGTAGAACTTTTGTTTTTGCTGTCCCAAAACTTCCGTGATCTCCCAGATGCCACGATCCATCAGCGCGGCCTCCTTGGACAATTTGTCAGCGTCCATATTATGCTCCCTGTAGATGTGAGTAACAGAGATATGTGTGAAAGTTTCTTTAAATCGATGCACTTCATCCATGATAGCTCTGAGTGTGTGCATGTGACAATTTGTGATTTCATTGAACCAGTTAATAACAATCTGTGAGTCCCCAAATATGTTGATGCTTGTGTAATGATGACATAGTGCAAAGTGCAAGAGATGGCGCAATGATATGAGCTCTGCATAATTGTTAGTGCCAGCGCCCAAACCAGCTTTGATATGGTAGGAATGAGTTAAGTTGTGGTGCAGTATGATGCCTCCCCCACAGCTCTGAGCATTTGCAGCTCCATCGAAATAGGCCCAAGGGGTGGAGAGATCGATATTGGGCGGTGGATTTGGATGGCGTAATTTTGGGGGAGCCGGATCAGGGAGCTCCCTGTAAGCTGTGATGATTCCAGCTTCAATGAGGGGCCATTGAGGGGCTTTCTCATCAAAAGTCCAACTGTTCCGAACTTTCCACACAGTCCAGAGTATGATAATAGGAAGGTTGATCAGCTTCGTGCCCTTGTGACGCGCTGTCCAATTTATCCAAGCGCTGATAGGGTCGGGGCCGCCCCAGTCCCCATCGAATGGGATGAATGGTCTTAGGTTTGTCCATATCTGTTGTAACACAGTACAGTGCAGAAATAAATGAGCGGTGGCTTCCGAATCCATTTTGCAGAGTATGCATCGCGACGGTCCCTGTATGGCTCGATTCATCAGGAAGTCACCCGTGGGCACTTTGTTTCTAAGAACACACCAGGTAAACAGCTTTGATCTGGGAGATGCAGCAAGCTTCCAGATCTGCCTCCACCAATTTTCAAGGATCTCGGGCTTTTTCTGTATGTTAAGCTGCGCATAACCATCCCTTGGTGTGTATTTTCCACTGTCAGCTAGGAACTAGATCAATTCATCTGGTCCCTCTGTTATCCTGATATGTGATTCTGATAGCGCTGCACAGTAATCGCGCCAGATCAAGTGCCATCTAGCAGGGAGATGGAGTTGGTGTGTCGTCTTCCAGGCCTGATGAAACAAGTCCGAGTGATCTCTGTCCGCGACCTGTGCGAGTACTGTGATATGTTGAGCAGATAGGCATTCAATCAGGTCCCGTGGTAGAATGTGACGACCCCCGCTACCATTCCACGGATCAAGGCCCACACGAGCACTGTTACCACTGTTAATCCTCCATACGATGTTATTCCTGATGAGAGGCAGGGCGTGTAACACAGCTTTCCAAATTGTTGATATACCCACCTTGTTCCAGGATGGCATTCTGAGCCAGTCCAGTATGTTCCTGGGCCAAATGTATTTGTGGAAGACAATGGAGGTCCAAAGACTGTGAGTTGTCAATCAGTGCCCAACCCATCTTTGCAGCCATGGCCTGAGCAAAAGTGGGAAGGTCCTTTAATCCCCATCCCCCCCACTTTTTTGGGAGTGCAATAGAGTTCCACCTGATCCATGCAAAAGTGCGTTTATCCTTATTACCCGCCCAGAGATATCTGTTACATAGTTTCTGGATCTTTGATAAAATGTTACACGGAATCCAAGCCAGTGCCATCCAAAAAACCGGGGTAGCCCCCAGCACAGATTTTATCAGTGTCAGTCTGCCAGCTCTTGACAGATATCGAAAGCTCTAGCAAGTGATCCTCTTCTCTATTTTAGCAACCAACCACACCCAATCTGCAATCTTTTGTGAGGTAGGTTTGAGCCAGTACCCCAGGTATTTAAGCCCTCTATCCAAGGGATGGTTGATGTATGGAAATACCTGGCATGCTGAGAATGATTCCTGTGCAGTTGTACCAACCATAGTGATGGTGGATTTTGCCCGGTTAACTTCCATTCCAGTAGCATGTGCAAAGAGCTTGAGGATTCGATTGAATGAGGAGGTGTCTTGTATACTTCCATCAAGCATGATCAGCACATCATCAACGAAAAGGAGGTGTGTGATAAAGCATTCGTCTGTGATCTTCAATCCTCTGAGTGTTCCTGCTCTTTTGGCCGAGCTGATGAGGCGACTCAGAGCTTCCATCACCAAAAGGAAGAGTAAGGGAGATAGAGGGCATCCCTGCCGAAGGCCTCTTTCTGAGTGGAAGAAATGGGAAGCTGCGCCATTGATAAGGATGCTGAAAGAGGGGGATGTGATGCATGCCATTATCCAATTGATGAAGTGAATTGGGAAGCCTATGTGGATGAGGATCATTTTGATATAGAGCCAGCTAACTCGGTCAAAAGCCTTGGAGAGGTCAATCTTGAGAAGGATGCACTTGAGCCTTCGCGACACTATGTTGTTATAAATGAGCAAGACAATAGATAACTATGCATTCATACAAATGACATGTGATGCAAAAAGAATTCACAGGAAAAAATACATCATTCATGGTGAACATATACGGAAGGTCATATATTACTTAACCAGTATATACATTATTTTACACTTCACACCTGTAACATTTTTATACACACTATATTACTTCACACATGTAACGTTTTTATACTTGATAATACGATGGAACTATGACTGACTAATGACCAAATGCCTATGCCAAGAAGATACTTTGAAGTTTGAATAGCCAACATGGTAGACTAGTTGGCCCAACAATCCAGTGTATGTGATGTCTAAGCTGACTTATATAACTCTTGATGTAACATCTCTCTGTACAAAAGTCTTTGCTTCACCATTCACGCAGATCTGGTTACAATACAAAAAATTCAAAAGTTACAAGGTACCAAGTACACCAGTCAATTTTTTTTACGAGTGTTGGACAATTTCTTTGTAATTGTCCTAGGCATTGACGTTGAAATACTTTTTCAAAAGCCTAAGGTGGCTGTGTTTGTATTTGAGTTGAAACTATTCCTGATCAAATTTGAGGAGGTACTATTGTCATTGAACAGACAAGTTGCGTTTGAACTAACTGAGGTTCTATAGTTGGAATAACCAACATGGGTTTGAGATGATGAGGGTAACCTTGTTTCTGGTACTGGCTTTGATACACTAATTGAATATTTTATAAATATATGGAGCCGTTAGCTTCAGTTGTTTTATGATATTCTCCCCATAGTCCAAATTATTCTAGGCACTCCACCTTGATATACTTTTATGGTTTGGATCATGTATGATAAACTAAAAATACATCATTGGCACAGGGGGTTGCTTTTATGGCTTTCTCAACTGTTTGAGAAACTTCTTGAATCTGACATTGTATTGGATGCATTAGATGCACACTATCCACTATTCCAGTCAAAAATCGGGCATTCATTTGAGTAGTGCAGCTTTTGCTATGCTTACATCATGGCATCCTATGTTATGTCAACTATTGACATTCTTTAATATGTTGATCTAAACTGTTTGTGATAATTTTTTCAGTACGTGGTAAGCAAATATGCACTCCTAAAATCTGAACCCTAATCTAGGAATCTGATAAGTGTTTAACCTATAAAAACAGTGGGTAAGGAGTACTAAATCTGCAAACATGCGAGTTTGAAAATACTAACAGCAAACACAAAACTGCAGCACTCAATCACATCACTCTCTGTTATTCTGAAACTGCACCTTGCTTTTCTTATGTATAAGAATATAGGCTAGGGTTTATAAAGATTACAGACCATCCCTGTGGTGTGCCTAGGTTAGAGAAGAAACCCCAACCCTAATCCCTGCCTAGAATAGTGCACCCAAGCATGTATGAGCATTCTGCCTAGGGAGCAATGCCTAGGCTAAATCTGGACACTTGCCTATGCTGGAGCTTTATCTAAGCTAGTACAACAGCTCCTAAAGATAAAAAATCACCTAAACTAGAGGTGAACAACATATTCTAAATAAAGAAAAGGCAGCGCTGAAGCACCTTTCTCACCAGAAAGGTACCTTCTCATTCTTGCATTCTAAAGATGGTACATGTATGCAGCAACCGAACATGTGTCTCTCATCCAAAACCTCCATGCTGCATAGAAAAACAAGGTTGTACAGATTTGTTTTGGTGCACCAATCAGCTGAAGGAGAATCACCCACACAGCATTAGGTAAGGAAACTAACACTCCCTCTTTGCAAGAAAGATGTTTTCCTCCAACCAAGTGTCTCCTTCAACAAATTAAACTTCCCCTTGGCCAGGGACTTGCTAAAAATGTCTCCCACCTATGAATTTGATGTAACATACTCAAGAACCATTGTTCCCTTCCGAACTTTGTCTCTGAAGAAATGGTATTGGATGTCAATATGCTTCGAGTGATCATGAAATACTGGATTTTGAGAAGACATGTTGCAAATCTGATTATCAAAGTAAACGACAATAGGTTCCAACATCTGATTGATCAATTCTACTACCAAATTGTGAAGCCATATGGCCTCACAACTAGCAGCTGTAGCTGCCATTTACTTTGCCTTCACTGAACTGAGTGCAATTGCTGCCTATTTCTGGTTGAACCAATAAATCATCCTTCTGCCCAAACTGAAACAAAATCTAGAAGTGCTCTTCCTAGAACTAGCATCTCATGCCAGCTAAAATCTACCAAACCATGCAATAACAACTAACTATCTATCACATAGTTCAACGCAGGTTCCCTACACACAGCAACGCAGGTTCCCTGCACACAATCACTCTCACTGTTCACATTATCACCCTCGGCCCTCCGTGCCGCACATAGCAATGGAACACAAAACACGAAACAAGGAAAGCAACGCAACCGTTGAGGAACATAGATTGAGGTTTACCGTTTACGGTGTATGTTGGTTGTCTGTTGCCTTGTAGACTTTAACATTCAACCAAAGGAATCGGGCTTTGGTAAGGTAATTAATAATTATATGATTTCTTGTAGTGTTTAGTTATATTTAAATTATAATATTCACTATAGTGTACTGTAATTATAATATTTATGTAGTGTTTTAGTGTAAGTCATTATAATATTTACAATATTTTCTGTAGTGTTTAGGTAATTATAATATATATATATATATATATATATATTTTTATTTATTATTTTTATTTATTATTATTTATTTATTTTTTTTATTTATTTATTTATTTTTATTTGAATCAGGCTATTCTATATATTACAAAAAGTCAAAAATTACATCAGTATTACAACAGGGCCGTGGCCCTGTAACTCCTGCCGAGAGATTGACAGTTTGCCCAAGTCTAGACATATCCAAAATTGAACAGGTACAAAAATTGGATGCTATGACAGACTAACATTACGACTCATGACATTGCTTATGGCCGACACATATAGCATATGGATAGCCAACACATAGATTTTGAAATCTAGACTGAAACCGAACAATACAGATAACGAGGAGCGAAACAGAGAAAAGCTTTCCCCTTCCGGCAGTGAGAGCGAAACTGTTGGGTTGAATATTCATCGTTGGTGGTATACGGCTCTCCTCCCCCTTGCCCCAGAATTGCTGGGGTTCTCCGGAGTCGGAGAGCTGGATCCTCTGAGCCGGTTCGCTGGGGCCCGCAAGGGCAGCCTGAGTGGCTGGGGAAAAGCTTTCCTTGATAGGGCGTTGCAGATCAATAGTAGGCACCTGACTGTGGGATGCGCTGTGTGTCCGCATTCCAGGATTTCTCCACACCCAGGTGCTCTGCCACGGCTTGCTGCTCTACCATGGAAGCGGTGATGGTCAGAAGTTACCTCAACTGAGGAAGAGGGAGAAATTGCGGTCCTCTGAGCTGAAGCTCGACCCCTTGAGCTTCCTTGACGGCTGCTTATTCTCAGACGCTCGCGCTGCATTGCCAAGTTTACCAAAGAGCAGGAATGTCCTTGCACAATCCCCCACAGAACCAGAGGATGTTCCAACGCTGCCACTGAGTGCCCAAATGCTTCGAAAGAATGCGGGAATGTGACAGAGGTTCCCGGCATTTGAAGCGCAATCTCACAGATTTGCAGGAGGACAATACAGGCGGAAAGGACGGGTAATAACACTCGCGGAGGATCGAGTGTAGGCGCCCTTATGAAATAGTCTGCAGGGTACTGCGTGGCTCGTTCGGGCTGACACATGCCCATGTGACGAGCCTCTGGTTTGCTACGCGTGTAAGACACCCGCATCCGGGAAGGTAATTATAATATTACTGTAGTGTTTAAATTTTTAATATTTTTTACTCTAGTGTTTAATATATGATATTAGCCTAATACTAGTGGTAATAGTAAATACTAATTTAAAATTTAATTTTTTAGTGGTAATTTTAAATTACTAATTTAACTCTAGGGAGTGGAATGGTGTTAATACTTAGGCTTTTGTGGACAATCTTTGAGCTCTATTTAAATTTTAATGTATTTACTATTTAATTTTGTATTTTGTATTTTAATTGTTTATTGATAATATATTATAATTTGAATTTTATATGCAGTAACCAATAGTTGAATAGAGTCTATACCATTATCATTATGGAACCATCACAACATGAGTGTAGTGAAAGGGAAATCATCAAAACAGACCCAAAATCTCCTCTATGGTAGTATGTGGAGATTATTGGAAAAACCCCCGGAGGTGGTTCATTTAAATGGAAGTGCAATGAATGCCAAGATATAAAAAATGGCTCATGTACTAGAGTGAAGGCCTATCTCACTGGTCAAACTAACACGGGTGCAAGTATGCGCTGGGCCAAAAGATGCAAATGGCAAACCTGGCCAAGGTTTGAGTCCTGGAAAAATGAAATTTTATGCATCTTTGCAAGAAGTTGCTGATAGGAAGCTTGCTAAGGGAAAAAGTTTTGTGCAAAGCTCTACAAGTAGGCCTCCATTGCCATCTAGGCTTGCTGCCACATCTAATAAAAGGTCCACTCTAGGCCCTCTTGAAGTGTGTTTCAATAATCAAGGTAGAGACATAGCTAATGAACATGTAGCTCGTTGCATCTATGCAAATGGGCTAGCATTCAATTTGGTGCATTCCCTTTATTGGCAACAAATGATTAAGGCAATTAATGAAGTGCCAAAAGGGTACAAAAACCCTGGATATGAAAAGGTCTGCACCAATGTTTTTAAAACCGGAACCAGCGATCGGACCGGTCCACCTAATGAACCGGTTTACCGACCGGAACCGGTCTAACCGGGACTGGTTTGGTCTAAACGAACCAGTTTTAAAAAAATACATTAAATAATTAATTTTTATTGAAACAAAACTATTTTTAAGATGTAAAACCATGATTCCAAGCCAATAGAGACAAAATATGCAAAGTTTGCTCATTTATATGCCATGTAAAGGTGAATATATCAAAATGACACCAAGTATAATACATATCATCGATAAAATAGCAAAATACATAAGAAATGAGGCTCTAAATGGACTATAAAGTTCAAAAACAATGCTGCAAGCTGCAAGCTATGAGGCCATTGGCCTACTACAAGTCTACAGTGTACAAATGATCAATCATCAAGTTCATCACCACTACTAGACATAGGATCATCATCAAGAGCTACATAGACATCATCTGGTTCAGAGTCTGAGGATGCCTCAGCCTGATCTGCAACCTCAATATCAATGCCACCAATGACAATAGAAGTGGA